>JZLH01S0008527.1:0-14308 GCA_001188425.1 Eucidaris tribuloides
GCGTTCCCAATGAATCCAGTTTCTTTTATCTTTAAAGGAGGAAAACATGTTGAATAATAATATACATTTTCAAGGAGTAGCAAAACATAAATAATCCTCTTTGCTCTTCACAGAATGCATGTTAATCCTTCGTTGGGTCGCAATTATTTTTCCCTTTATTTGCATAAATCATTTACATATTTTGATATCTATGACTATCTCGGTACCTGATAAGACACTCGACTTCAACAAAGGTGTGTATTTTTACCAAACTTAACAAATACCACACTGTACATGTGTCTTTTGTGTTGAAACAACATACAGCTAATGCAATTAAAACAAATAATACATTATGTCATAATCGAGCATCCCACAACAATCTTACACCATTTCTTTTCCAACTTGAGACCTATAACTGTTGCTATATGAAATTGTCTAACAGCAGTTCACAATGGGTGGTTGTACATGGGTGGTATATACACTGTATGTGGGTGTATTTATACAGTGACTACTCCCATACATTGTACATATTCACATATATCCAGATATATATTGTACTTGTACAAAATGCATATACTTAAACCTGCAAAAACCCAACACATACCAATGACACTGTAACACTTTTTTTTTCTTTCAAATAGTTTGAATTTGGGTAACTCATAAACTCACAAAGGGTATACATACTTACAAGTAAGTTGCACAATTCAAGTACATACTCTCAAAAATGTTAGAACTGAATTGAACAACACAAAACTTGGGTGCTGGAAAAATTGCCACTGAAGAGGTTTTGATTTGAAAGAACGACAATGCAAAATTTTGATGTTCTCATTATCAACAAAATGCAGAATTACCTGAATACCAAGACCAACATTAATCCTAAATATTTAGGGATCATTTTGGTTACAACATATTCATCAATCTTTCATGAAATGTGGTATCATCATCCCCGACATCAACTAACATCATACCCAATGAAACTTGTTTAGAATGACACGCTGTGGTTAGAATGACATGCTGTGATTTTCAAATGATCGGTGAGTGTGTAAATTACCCACTGCAAAAGGGTTTGTAGAGGGATTCTAATTTTTATTGATTTTTCAAAAATGGAAGGGTTTCAGAGCATATATATGTACTGTCCAGGGTAACAGTGGTGGTGCCAGGATAAAATCTCAGGGAGGACCAAAACTCTTAGGTGGGTGAAAATGTCAAAAAGACTTAAATTTCATAAACTACACTGCAAAAAAAACATTTTTGGAGATTTGATCATTTGAGTGGTGTGGCCACCCTCTCTGCCCCTCCCCCACCCCCAACCCCCTGGGGAAATACATGACATGGGTGAACTAAAAACACAATAGCAGAAGTATTTTGATATAGCAAAATATATGAAAACTATGCACTACCTATAAAAAGAAATTCACAATCGGACAATACTTGCACCATGACAACTTTATGAAATCAATATAATTAAATTTGACATATAAGGCCACAAGAGGGAAAGGGTATATTTCAGGAGAAATACATGTAATTTGGCTACAAATGTATGACTTGCAAATGACAACATGCAATTACCTACTCTCATGTGAACTGGGGGTAGGGAAGGTTAATTGATACATTGAATAATTATATGCTTTTGTCTTTGTGTAACAAAATGGGTGGAATGTTGAACATAAATTAGAATAGAACTTCAAAAGAAAAAAATCATACTAATATTCTAACATTTTTCTACTAACCCTTGGCTGAGCATTCCCAATACGTTTGCAAAAAGCGTCCACTAGAAAACAGGTACCAAAAACAAATCTATCAATAACAAGTAGACTTTTTGGTCATAGAATTTTTCTAATCTGAATGAATAAGAATAAAAATAAAATGATCTGTAGTACAGTGGTTTTACAGACGAAACTTGATTAAATGAATGGAATGGACAGAACATACAAGGAAATTATAACAAACATATTCTTCATTTCATTGATACAAATGTTCACTTAATGAAAATAAAGTTCATTATATGAACAAAATATTCCTTACAGTATAATGAATACATTGTATTATTTTTTTAATCAATTTTCATTACATAATGAAACTAACTGTGTTACAATGTAAGGAATATTTGATACAATCAAATGAATATTCATAGAGCAACATCACTTAAGATTGAAAATTATATACTCCACAACTGTACCAAAGAATAGTCAAGAACTACGGTATGCCACAATGATGGGTGGGTTCAAAAAACACAAACACTGAGAGTTTACCGGTATATAAAGCAGTGCGACTTTTATGAAACACACACCAACATCACTCACTTTTAACCCGTTTGAGACAGTTTAATTTTGATATGACACGCATTCTCTATAGACTCCAACACGAGATAGCTTGTTCTTAGTCTCCAACGGGTTAATTAAAGCATCTACTATCCAAATTAACCCTCTGGTTATATGAACTGGACGTACAATGTATTAACTCTTATTAGAATGTAGAATCTGGGAGCTAACAGGCTAAATGAAATACTCACTGAAATAGGTGGTATTAGCTGAATGATGATAAAGCACCAAAATCTGTCTTGTATAAATTATTTTCTCCCGATTGAAGGAAGAGGTGTTTTAACAAGAAAGTTGACAGAATCCATTTTCACCACATGATGTGCCCCACAAATTATTCCATTATTTCACAAAACCTCAGATTGTGTGTCAATATTTCTCATGAAATTTCAGTGATTAAAGGTATGCACGCGTGGGTGTTGATGTGTTGCGAAACCAGTTCGATGCACGCAGCAGCGCACTGGCAGATCGTGTATTCAGTACGGCCAATGAGAAGCAGCAAACTGAGTGGAGGTCCTACCAAATTTACCGAAACGTGCCGAATTGATTATTCGGGCTCTTTCGTATTAGTGTGTGCGTCCATCGCGGTACGCTGAGTACTGCAACGAAATAAACACTC
The DNA here is from genome assembly GCA_001188425.1 of Eucidaris tribuloides. Classification (NCBI taxonomy): domain Eukaryota; kingdom Metazoa; phylum Echinodermata; class Echinoidea; order Cidaroida; family Cidaridae; genus Eucidaris; species Eucidaris tribuloides. Next base: position 2,917 of record JZLH01S0008527.1, read on the forward strand.
CACCGCCTATACAGTATGTAACTCGAAACGGAGCTAGCAAACAGGGTGACGGCCCTGAGTTTTGTTCTCATCAGGCCGGTCGATGGCCACGATTCAGTCCCTTTAAACTATTATAATTTCCTCCGTTTTTGACAGGAATAGATGGAGGGCAGTGACAAGAAGATCCAACTGAGGGGATTCATGGGCTGATGATGATGAGGATGATGATGATGATGAGGATGATGATGATGATGATGATGATGATGATGATGATGATAAAAAGTTTTCTTTTGGCAATTGATGGTACTCTCTGCTCTACTTGTATCACCTAACTTGTTTCAGTTCTATTTCATTGAAGCAGTTAAGTTTTTCAAAGGTCCCACAAGCATGCACTGAAATCTTGTTCCTACCATTTACTAATTTATACAGACATTGCTGTAAGTGGACAGTAAGAAAATTATGCCTATTTCAAAATCAGAACTGGCTAGCCGCTACAAAGATGCAATCAACCAAACAAAGAACTTTCATTTTTGATAATTTTTGACATGGGTTTCAAGTTATTGGCAAGGTTTTATCCTCAAAATTGGGTTAACACTCTTTCATATTCAATAGACTTTTATTAAAAGACGTTACACTGTTTCCATAGAATTCAAAGAATTACAGAATACCATAATCACAGATCAAAATATACACAAGAAAAATGTCCTACACAACTGGCAATACAAGATTATGTGTAGCTGTCTGATGTGACTAACATATAAATGGAATACTTATTAATGACACCATTATTTTGAACTTTTCTGGGTAAAAATAATATACAGGGTATTGGATTTTTGACTCGTCTTCATTCTCCTTGTAGACAGCCTTAGCATTCTGACAGAAACGGGGAGGTTGATTTTTTTTCTTCCGAATATACTGTAAATGGTTGTACTGCTAACCTTTTCTATACAGTGTACTCTTGTTATAAAGAACACTGATATAACAAAATCTCATTATAACAAAGAACATTTTCCAGTCCCAAAGTTGTAGTTTTCTTTGTATTTTCTTGTTTTTTCAACCCTGATAGAACAAATTTTCAACATAACAAAATAATTGTTCCGGTCACAAGCAGTTCGTTATAACAAGAGTAGATCTATGCTGTAGTGAAATAATATATTAGTTACACATGAAGTCCCTATATGTGATGATGGTAACTCTCACGGTACACAGGAGTGAGTAGAAGTGATTGATATCACCTCATCGAGCATGTGGGTGTGAGAGTAAGGCTGGAAAAGAACCCAGAGTAGAAAACATTTCAGGACATAAATGTTCATTTGCTGGAATCCTCAGTCGTTCCAGCAACTCAATGTGCACCATCCTGCAGTGGTGTAGTCCAGACCTCGGGGTCCAAGACCAAGTCCAAGACTGAGACTTTCCCCTTGAGACCGAAACCCTAACAATCTGGTCTCAAGACTGAGATCGAGACCCTGACAATCTGGTCTTGAGATCGCGACCGACACCCTGATAATCTGGTCTCAAGAGCGAGACCTAGACAATAAGGTCTCAAGACTAAGACTGAGACCCTGACAATCAGGTCTCAAGACCAGGACCCTGACAATTGGATCTTGAGACCAAGGTCACCACTTTTGAGACCAAGATCTTTAGAACCAAGACCGAGACCGAGACCTAAGTCCCGACAATCGGGTCTCGAGACCGAGACCTAAGCTCTGACAACCAGGTCTCGAGACCTACAACACTGCCACCCTGGCGTCGTTATGTTTCCGTGATGTGGCAGACAGCACCAGCACGCAGCAAGAACTTGCGTAGGATCGACCGCAGCTCGGGTTTCAGGTCGAACATGATGGTCTCACACATGTAGTTGTAGCAGTGGGCAGCATAAACTTTGAACTGTGGATGGGGGAGGGGACACATAGACTGTCACAATATATCTTTAAGTTTATGGATATATCATCAGTTGTCCGGCAAAAGGGCCCTAGCATATGTTCCCGGCAGAAGGGCCTTAACACTAAATTGTCTCTAACATGAAAACCATTCGCTCTTTTCACATGAAATCAAAGTAGTATATTTTAAAATCCTTCTGTCAGCCTATGAAGAACAAATATCAAATAAGGCAATATTTCTCAAATTAGAGAAAATTTAGTGTTAAGGCCCTTCTGCCGGGAACATAAGCTAGGGCCCTTAGGCCCGACAACCAACGTTATACTAAATTAATTAAATTCATTATTGAAATACATTTGTAATCAGAGGGCAGACACTTGAAGGTGAAAGAAGAAATCATATTCACCATTACAAACAGGATATAATTTTTCTATTTTTTTTTTTGGGGGGGGGGGGTTTGAATGTTATGATACATGTACTGTAATATTTGTAAAAATCTGTTCAAGAAAACAACACAGCTGCATCAGATACAAAATAAACTGGTTTCCAAAAGGAGTTGAATACTTAAGACAATCATACAAAATACATTAAAGATCCACATTTCTTCAGGATTTGTTGAGTGAATGTGTTGGATTCTACTATGTTACTGCACAATTCACATGGTCACATATTGGGGGAAAACACATTTTTGTCACATCAAATAAAATTGAGATTCAAATTTTTCAAATACTTCCAAAACATTTCGCCACATTCGGGATGATGAAACCTAATAATTTGACAATTTTTTTTCAATATGGATAAGCATGATGATACATTATGGTGTTGACTAAATGCTCCATTTCCCATTTCTCCATTTTACAAAATAAAAATTCTGCTTTTAAAATCTTCTGTTTTCCGTGTTGCTAAAACTCACGTACTTAAACACCATATATTACCTAATACTTGCATGATTACAACTCGGCCTCAGTGAAAAGGAGCAGCTGTAGTCATGGTAGGGAAGAAGACGGATGGCAGAGGGGCCCACAGAGGGTTGGCTAGGGTCGTTAAAGTTACATTAGATCATGCTTGGTGATGGCATTATTTAGTTAAAGAACAATTTTAGACATTTCAATATTTGTTTATTTTGTAATTTACTACTACCAATTTTAAGGTTATTAATTCAGCAATACATGATTTCCCATTTTTCATGTTAAACTTCCCATTTTCGTGATTTTTTTTTCGTTTCTGTATCACAGAGGAATGGATGCTTTAGTGTAGACTATGAGAATTCCAAAGAGATTCTTACCTTGTCATCAGGCATCTTAAGAATCTTAGTGAGTAGGAGAACGAGGAGTGACTTCCAGGCATTACGATGACTATCGGAGTCCAGCAACAAGAAATAGGCCAGCGCCTCCTTCACTAGACTGGACATCACAACAACAAAATAGATACACATAATATGAAAGAATGAAATAGACAAACTAAGATACAAACAACAAAATAAATCAACAAGTAAATACTGAAATAAATTAAAATTAGAAATTACCTAATAAAAATAAACATAAACAAACAAGTAAATAAATAAATAAATAAATAAATAAATAAATAAATAAATACAAACATAATTATAACGCACTGACACTCATTGAGACCATAAACTGATTAATTAATCAATTATTGTAATAGGGTTATAAATTACAGTATTTGTTCCTGGCAAGAACATGTTACATTACACATTCACTTGAAGAAAATAAAAGAACACAAATGATTGTAAAAAGCTTTAGTGGCTTTCAGAATGACATACAAAGCAATGTTGTACAAAGTCTTGCAAACAAACAAATCATGAGAATCATTCAGCCAAATATTAGATTTGGCCCCCAATGGTCACTTTTTAAAGGCAGGGAATCTCATTTGCACCCCTCCCTGTAACGGAAGGGGGTCGTATTAAAAAAAGGAACTGTGCATGGACATGGTGTAATCCGGCGGGGGGGCGGGGGGGGGGGGGTTGTGCGGATATTCCCTCCACTTTGCAGAGGGCAGGAAGGCCTTTACCAATTCATCCTCTACTTTTCAAGGAAATGATTTTAACTAGATCTTTTAGGCAGTTTAAGCAATATTTGTCAAATTAATATATGCGCTCTTGCTTGAATCTGCTTTCACAAATTAAATTTATCAGAGAGTCATATTGCTGAAAACCCTAGAAACTCCTGGAGCTTCAGTCGGCTTTACCGTCTGACCCCACGCCGAATTATCACCAGGTTTTTAATGACTTTTAAACATTTCAGAATCATATAAGAAAAATACCTATTTTTGAATTCGAAAATAAACGCATTTTCATAGGCTAATGTGTTCATTGGGTTCTATTATTGTTGAGTGTTCCACTGCACACGAGAATATAGGTTAGCAGACGAGTGACATAACTCTCGAAACTGAAAGGCCGTGGAGTCTGCTCCTGACCCCATCCCCCCCTCCCCGGTCCCCTCAACTGAAGTTGCAAAAAACAAAACCGCAGTCCTGGAAATTCACCTGCTATAGGACGGAGGACAGCCCCTTCACGCCATTAAAAGAGTTTCGCGCCCCTTATCAAAGTCCGCTTTTTGCTTTACAGACCCCGTTGAAAATCCTGATCCGGGCGTAGTATGTTCTGCGGCGTATGTGTGTGTGTGTTTGTTTGTGCTTGTTCCTGTGTGTGTGTGTTGTGTGTGTGTGTGTGTGTGTGTGGTGTGTGTGGTGTTGGTGTTGTAGCACGTGTACATTATTCACAGCGCTTGACGTTGATATGCACTTGCGATTAAACAACGCAATAAACCACCAACAACAAGTATTTTATGAATCAACCTCTTGGCAGCAAATCAACCCCCCCCCCCCCAATGGTTGTTCGAGATCGGTTAAGCACTGGTTGTTATCAATCTCATATATTTATGAATGTTTCATGTTCGTTTATGATATTTATTTTTAAAGCAGTGGATCTCTTTTGCACGCTAAATTCAATATTGTGCAAAAGTATGGTATATACATATTCATTTAAGATACTTTTAAAAGTGTATGACCTATGAAATGCCAGTTTTAGTGGAATTATTTAGTTAAACGTTTGACTTGGATCGTTTTTTTGGCATACGGCTTTCAAAATTTACAAGTTGGTACTAGTCTATTTTTAGGACAGTGAGTGTATGTAGACCCTTTTACCTCATGGTGTAATACAAAGTATACACGCGGCATGACCTTGATCCTTTCACGTTACTATCTGATGCATCCAAATTCATATCTTGTACATGCTATTACTGGTATAAGTAAGTACTTAATAGCCTGATTACCCACATACCTAACTGTAGTCCATGAAATATGTCGAATTTAAGAACCTACAACATACACTACACAACTATTCGTTTTGGTGCATTTTTTTTTAATTTAGGTGAATTCTGCATCTGCTAGATTTCACAGGAAGTATGTTTAAATATAAGGGCTGTAATGTTTTGCTGTATTAGGAGGGGTGGCAATTGGATCCCTCCTTTAGAATGTACGTTTAGTGGTAATTCAAAGCGACATGCTTAGCTTAGTTACCCGTGACTGTCCATAAAAGACTGAATGCTTTACCATTTACTTCTTTTTTTGCAATATCACTCTGTAATTGTTGTCAATGTCTCTTTTTCACTTGCTTTTAATTTTCAAGTAATTCGGAACAATCCTTTGTGAGAGACCTTTGTATGCCCTTTTGTTGAAAATTTAACCCCCCCACAACTAACACACAAACACACACGTTTTATGGATGAACATTTGCTTGTTCAAAGATGTGTGCAAATGTCTCTTCCCTCAACCTTATACCCTTTCAATTGACGCCGAAGTGGTTACCCACTTTGGAGGCAATATGAAAATTTTGAGAGATCCGATCAAACGGAGATCAACATTTCGAGAAAGAGGGGTTACAGGCGGGTAATCCGCACGAGTTCACTCCAGTTAAATCGTTATCCACGCAATTTTACATTTCCTGTCCCAAGTCACAAGCGAGATTTTAGTGTGGGGAGTTTAACTTCCTGGCTTTGATTTTTTTTGATAGCTGTTAGAATCGTTTGTTCTAGATTTTTTGAGTAAGTTGTTTTTGATTTTTAACGAAGTATGCTAATTCTAATGCGAATCAATACCCTACCCATAGACTTATCTAATGCCAACGTTCCGTGAATAATGGTTTGAGTCAATCCCCGTATTTTCATGTGTTTGTTACTTCGGACACCAAGTCTGCAGTATGCTACAGACAACTTACGATTGATGCGAAATTTTGCGAACGATCGGCCACAATGGCCGCGAACACTCGCATGTAAACTGGAACGATTGCGGATACACGCTGCCGGTGCTTTATGCCGTATGAAAGGCGGTGCTGTAAGTCGAGTCCGCGCAGTACAAGCTTCATCAATCACCCGAAGTTTACTCCGAGTACTCCCTCTGCATTCACTTGAAACGCCCCGGAATTAGAAATCCGAGTTCAACACTCCCCGGAAAGGTTGGCCAGTTTTGACCAACCCCGTTGCAGCTTACAGAGTTGGTGATTCTGCTTGTTCTCTCTTATGTTTGAAACAAATGCAAGACAATCCTTCAGCAGGAGATCCCTCTCGTAGGTGTACATTGGTTGTTTTCAACCAGTTGGGTCTAAAGGCATTTTTGTTCTCCCAATCATGCTCTCTCTCTCTCTCTCGACTCTCTCTTAAATAATGACATTTGACAGCACTTCTCTGCATTGAACTGCTTACCACTGCAAATTTTGCTAGCGTTTAGGTAAGGAGCGGGTGCGACTCTAGCTGGCAGTTCCAGAACATGGAGGTAAGAGATTCGTTTGCGTTAGCCTCAAACACAAACAATGCACCCGACATCTAAGACTGGTCGCAAACGAGACTTCAAAGTCTCGCCGGCGTCTTTCAACACTCACCCGATGGGCCATCTCGTAGATTGGTTGCGCATCAACTAGTGACCCCAATTGGCCCGCGTCAATGCCGTGAATACGCTCGCATTTTCCAGCTGGTCATTTCACAAACATGATTTGCGTATATCGCGGTGCTGTTCTGATCTTACGGTTCAGCTTCAGAAGGATTAAGTTTGTCGTTAATCAACAGTCTGATTTGCAAAGAACCGTTGTTTTGTTTATCTTTCACTCATTCTCACAAATTTGAAAAAGGTGCCCCATCAATTAGTACTACATACCTAGTTTTAATCAGAGGGTCCTTTAAAATACATATTTGATTTACACATGCCAAATACGGTAATCAACTATGAAAGCGAAATACAGTGTATTACATATCTTAAAATACTGGCAACGCACGAAATACTGTACAAAATTTAATACATGCTTAGAACTCGTTCAAATAAAGGTGTTCTGATTTATAATTGTATAAAAATGTTAAAAAATTGATATTGCTCGTATATTTGGGGTTTTGTGTTTATGTTGCTATGTTTTATTCCGAATGCTCTAAAATGATTGTGAATAAGTTTGAATTGAATGAAACGGTTCATGAAGACATATGAAAACGAAATTGGATTTTTGTTCCAGTTTTTTATCGAATCACCTAAAAAAAAGGAGCCGAACTATTTTTCAAGACGATGTGAATTTATTAAACAGATTAGTTGAAGGAAACATATTTCTAATGAAAAAAAATGTTGAAGGCGATAGTAAGACTTTTCTTTCATTATCGAATCCTTGGGTCAGGCGTCGATCCTGGCGGCGGGGGGGGGGGGGCGCAAACATCGATTTGCACCCAATAATTTTTTGAACACACTGAACAATTCATGATATGCAATGATAATATATATGATTTAAAAGCTCTGAAAGTAATATAAAACTATTATAATCACTTGTTAAATACCACTTGAACATACATTTTTCGACAGCGCTCTATTGCGCCCGCCAAATTTTGTATTACATTGTGCGCGCCTGCAAATTTCACGACATTCTTCAATTTGACCCCAGTCCGAAACATGCGATCGACGCTGCCCTGATCGAATCCGTAATTTAAGAATTTGTAAGGCTAATAAATCACACAATTACCACATTTCTAATCACAGCTTCACAAACTCATTTAAGATAATTGATCTATGTAATTTGTATTATGCATCGTTAGACTTTTATTCATTGGGCATGCATGTTAGACACAGATTAACATTTTCAGAAACATATGAAAATGAAATTAGAGAAAGGAATTATTCTGAATATATCAATTTTGAAATGAAAGGACCATTTTTTGTTTTCGGTCCATGAAAATATTGTTTTCATTTCAATGTCGCCTATCGCCATATTGCTCAAATTTGCTACTTACCGGACCCCCCCCTACCCCCCCCCCCCCCCCCCCCCCCCCGGGAAACCTGAAATTAAATTGATGCCTACATGTTCAATGATTTTAGCCGGATTCATAAGGGAAATAACAAATAATTTTCGTTTTCTTATTACGCTGTATCTGTTCGGAACATGACAGTTTTTTAACCACATATGAATATTACTGACAGCTGTAAATCATAAGCGCGGCACTGCGTAGATTTTTATTCCTCATTATCGAATCGTACATAAAATAAAATTGATAAATGAAAGAAAGAGGAGTGCACTAATAGACTTTCGAAACTTACTGAATTTTTTTCCTGCTTATATTATCTTTTCTTTTTGTAAAAATTAATCAAATAGAACAGTTTCTGATCAAAAGAATCAACATGATCATGGCACAGTTACAGAGTCTCCTGTTCGTTATAATGAATTAATGCTGTTCTCGTCTTTTCTTTTTTACCATGAACAGAAATTACAAGACACATTAGCCACCTTTTCAATCCTCTACGGAGTGAGTTTTAGTAACGTTATTTGAAAACCAAAAATTGATAGCAAGTATAACTTAAAGCTGCTCTGGATTCTTTGAAACTAATATGAATAAGAGCAGCCCTTTCTTTCACATTTAAATTAATGATGTGCAATGTAAGGACGCACTGTCTTATTCTTTGCTTCTTCTATACAGATAAAGTGAACGATCGAAAAAACCCCCAAGTTGTAGCGCATACAAATTGTTCATAAGATGATAACAAACTAAGAAAAAGCAAACAATCGATTTTCGAACAACGGATTTTGTCTGTTTTATTGTTGTTGTTCGAACCGCTGGCGAAACCATGCTCAATAAATATAACAACAACAACAACAAAATCAACATATAGTCATGACACACCGCTAAGAGAATACCTTATTTAGATTTCCTCGTTCTCAGTCAAGTATTTGCTATCTCTTGCAACACACTGTGATTATATCTATAAGAACGCATCTTTAGAATTTATTTTGGCTTACCAATGTGTGTATTTGTTCTTTAATGAAAACGAAGTATTTAGGGCCTATCTAGATATCCGGCACTGAAATGTTTTTTTTTTTTTTTAACATTCTTTGACAATTGGATTTAAACGGGCGCCGCATTGGTACCTTACTTTATATTAAATTTACCGGCTTTTAAATACGACATGCTTTTTTTTTTTCGGGGGATAAGCCGAAAAAATTACTTAACACTATTAAGCTGACAAGGAATTAAAAGGACGCATCACTACTACTTCGTCTCTTTGCAATTCAAACTGATTCTGTTTATGGAGCGTACCCCCTCATCATAAATCACACCCCCCCCCCCTCTGGCCGCGCCCAAAATTACGCAACACCGAAACGAATTTAAGAAACTCTTACACTATGATTACAAACCTCATAACTCATCAGTACACAATGTAAAACGAGAATGAAGAATGCCATGGTATGCTACCCTTCCAGCCTCACGCCTGCAAACTTCGATGTAAAAACTAGAGAATGAAAATGAAGCAAAAATATAATTACCCAATTCCAGTCTTCACGCCTGAAATACAGCGTCGAACAGCAAAATATCGTTAATTTGAACATAACTGACTATTTAAAGTGGATCTTTATAAATCCGTACTTCATCGGATAAATGGCTCGAGCTGGACATCTCTCCAAAATTATGTAAAGGCGGAAAAACAAGTCGCATAGAACGAAGATTGACGAAGCTGATGCAAATTATTTCCCGAATAACTTTACGCGACAGCGGTTAGACAAACTCGTCAGTGCGCCATTTGACTTCTTCGCCGATGCTGAAGAAATAAACATGTATACTGGTTCTACATTGAGTTTTCTAAAATTCTGTCTATTTATAGAAAACAGCCTGTTGATTTATTTTTCTGGATATTGTTAGCACTTTGCTGACAGTCAAATTGGATGATTATGGTAAGTGCCTACGTATTTGTATTCACAACTTATTATTGTTAAACTGATTTTTCATTGACCAAACATGGGGACATTTGATATCTATCATATTTTGCGCGAAGTCTATGTATCATATTCTCCTTGTTTTTGAGATATTTATTAACAAAAAAAAAAGTCATTGACGATCACACACATTCCATCAAGGACGTTAATGAAAAGTTTTGTAGTCGTGATTTTCATTGGTCAACTCTTGCGTGTTAAGCTCCAGGACTCCAGTTGCCACTCTCGCGTAATATAACACACTTATCATGTTATTTATTTCGTCAATACGCAACTCGCCGAATAAATTGTTCACTTTTTTCAACATTGAACGGAAACTAACAACTCGTATTTTAATCATACGCGCAAACAATAGATTGAACAAACATCAGGACACAACAAAAACAGACACCATAACAAACAATACTTCAAAAGAGATCCAGGCGGTGATTAATCAAGCATGCAACTGTCGGACGAACAAAATACGATCAGATTATCAAATCATAACGCGATCATACAGCGTTGGATGATTGCATTTAACGATATTTTTTAAAATGTTATGATTTAAAATAAAGCACTGAGTCACGAACTTCCTACTAATTACGATGAATGTAACGAAATATCCTTTTCAGCTCCCCAAAATAACTTCGCATTAGGTGTGTCATACCGCCAGCCCTCCAGCAGTGCCCACCCGGCTCAGCTACACCGCCACGCACCCGCACATCCCGAACACCGGATCCGTTCGATGCCGATGCGACGCAAGGGTATAGCCTCAGCCGAAAGCGGAGCGTAGATACGTCTAATTACGGCCATGTTCAGTCTTCACCACTCCGATTGCGTCAGCCGCAATCATTTTAGCTGTTGGCGGTTAATGAGGATGCAGTTTACTTTAATAAATGATTGAAAGATTCTAATAGATTTCACGGGATTTTAATTATTTTAGATCGCAAATATGATTCTTTCTGATAGCCGGCGGCTGATTTAGAGCAGCATACCTTCCGATAAACCTCGTCCATTGAATTTGCATATAGCGCATTAATCCGAGCATTCCAGGGGCTTATCTGGGGCGATTCTAGAATGCGCCATTTATCCTTATCCCCAGCCGATGAATAGAGTTTAATTTGGCCATCCGACGCCCATGCGGAATCCCCGCATTGTTTAATCACCCATTCTGGTGCGCGACCAAGATGCTACCGTTGCCCGGGAATAGGCTTGGCCCATGCGTTTAGAATGCCACTATTCTGAATGCCTTCCGGAGAAGCCAGCGTATATTGCCGCCGCTGCCTAAGTTTGATGTTTCTCTTTTAC
>JZLH01S0008570.1:13830-42044 GCA_001188425.1 Eucidaris tribuloides
AACCAGCATATAAGAAATAAACTCATATAAAATGTCTGATTTACAAAACCACAATATATTTGCAATCTCATGTACCAAAATGAAGAGATATGAGCCTGCAAAAAGGATACTCTGCTTTTGTGCGAGCCTGTACACAGACATGGCATTTATGATAATTGGATGAGAGTGCTGATATCACGTAAATAGTTGAAATTTCTCCTGGGATACCCAGCCAGGACGTTGCTCCCTAATTCCTACTACATCAGTCGATTGGAGACTGATTCTATTCATGTCCTTCTAATTATAACTAAAATCATGTGGCACTGGCAAATGTCTTACCAGGAAATCTATTATTAATAAATATTTTTAAATATATCCAAAAAACAATTGTCATCAGTAGCATACCTGGATCTTGGCCTCAGCGGGGGCAATTTCTTTCGATTTAAAATTTTCCTTTAATTCCTGGTATAAACCTTTTTGTATGATTTGTCCCATCAATGTATTATTATCATCATTACCACAACCAACATCATCATCATCATCATCATCATCATCATCATCATTCTCATCTTCATCATCAACAACAACACCATCATCATCATCATCATCATCATCATCATTCTCATCTTCATCATCAACAACAACACCATCATCATCATCATTATCCTCATCTTCATCATCAACAACACCATCATCATTATCATCATCATCACCAACACCAACATTATCATCATGATCATGATCATGATCATCATCATCATCCTCCTCATCTTTATTATCATCACCTTCACCATGAAATGGCTGTAAGGGAGTAAGTTGACCCTTGCCCCCTTATTGGGTACACTATGGTTACCATGGTTACATTCTGCTCCTGTCTTGGAATATTCTGAGCACATGATCCTGGGTGTCATCTTCTGGTTTTACTCATACTTCACAGTGGTGACAGACAGTCCAGATAAAGAAGAGACCACCAGTCGCCAGAAATAGACTGACCGCTTCACTCTGTGGTATCGGTCAGACCACAATTAGACGAAATGAGCAATTTAGATGGACATTCGTCAAGACAGCGGGGTTTCATTAATTAATTTGTGACCAAAGATAATTTGTCCACATGCATGCCTCTTTTCCTCCAAGAACGTAAAGAGTCTTATTATTGAAAAATATTGGAAATGCAAGCAATTACGATGGGGGGAGGACAGAGGAGTCAAGACTCAAGAGATGGCGTGATTCATCTATATTCCACTCCAGTTCCTTAAGCCTTTGAAGAAAATTATAAAGGGAAAATAATCATCGGAAAAAAAAAAGAAATAGAGAAAGAGATAAGGTACATGTGTTGAATGTCGACCAATCCATTTATTCAACTTTCATTCCATATCCTTGCCAACCCTAAAGGTATGCTTTCTAAAAATGTTTTGAGAAGGGAATCATTTTACTCATGCCAGGTATTCTCTAACATTTTTGTTGTTATCTACTTTCCTGTAAATTTCAGATCGAGTAATTCTTGTTTTATCTGATTTTGTGTAATTGTGTATTACGGTAGTATAATTTTTTTGCATACAATGACTACGATCTAAATGTAACACAAGAGAAATAATTCACTTCATAGCAAAACACTTATTACATTGCACAAATCTTAAAAAATACACTGTTCATAAATAACACAAGGAATAAATAATGTACAAGTATATTATTTCAAGTAAATCCCCTATTACCCAACATATAATGATACATTTTCTCTTGCATGTCTGTTGTAGTTATATCATTAAGTTTGACGTCAACATTATTATAGCTCCGTCCCGGACGATGTCTTTTTCAGTTTCCGTTCCAGCCCAATTTCCTACGCCTCATTACGCTGCTCTGTTTAATCGGGTAAGAGAGTCAATTTGAACAGCCCGTAGGATGGGCTGTCGTAATTGAGCACGATCGCTAACTAATTGGGGACGAGATCGGGCAATGTTGACTTTCGATTACAGCTGGATGTTGGTGCAATGTACATGTTGGTATCAAGGGGCCTTAGTGTGTCTTGAACAGAATCCGATAATCAACCAAGCTTTCAGAATGCAAATCATATACATTCCACCATACATTCTTGGGCTCTTGTCAAACACGCCATCTTTCTGACCTTTAAGAACCAAATTAGTGTCATCTGGAGAGACAATAATCTTTACACATCTTAACCATTTTAATATCATTTCAACCAAACTACACAGACTTTGCATGTAATAATCTGAGTGTAGTAATGAAGGGGTTAACTTGATTTGTTTTCTTTATATTATGAATTGCCTAGTTTCCATATTCCTTTTTTTCACAACACAACTGTGTAGATAAAGTAGTTAAATAAAGCTGGCATAATTCAAAACTTTCTTTCTTTCTCTTATCTTCATTTACCATCTTTCTTTCTTTTTTTTAAATACTTTTGTTTTGACCCTATCAACCAAGTGCTCTTGACTCACAACAAAATAAGAATATACCTACACTTACTAAGAAACAGTAAGTCAAGTATTAATGAACTTGGGTTAGTTTGTAGTAAATTACTGTTACCATACAACCACAGTACATCTGACTATTCTGCCATGCATTTTCCTCTCACAGCAAAAACCTAGAATAGCTTCTAGCAAGTTCCAAGTGTCATTTGCCATTCGAAAACAACCCTCCTGAAATGCAAAATCAACTCAAGAGATCCTACGCCCCAAACAACGACACGTCACCTGAGCTGTGGGGGCACTTGTACTGTTAACCTCCATGGTGGCCACCCCACCCTGCCCCCACACTGTGGGGGAAATTATAGAGGCAGTGGTTATGAAACGTGACACACTGGTAGCTAAATGATTTTAATTTTGTCCTTTGGCAGATACCTTAATATGGATGAGAAATTAAATTCTGTACAGTCCTAAATTAAGAACAGAAAAGAAATTACAGACATTGAAAAGGAAGAAGAATCTTATAGAAGAAAGGAAGGAAGAAAAATTCTAACTTGAGATGAGTGTCTGACACCTTCAGGGGCTAAATATAGACACAATTAAATAAATCCATGTGCACGCTTGCTCAATTTGATTGGGAAACTTGATTTGCCTGTAAGGCACGGACTGAATATCATATCAGAATATCTCAATGTTACAAACCTTATGAAGCATAATGTCTGCAAGGGTGCAGACGGACAGGATATCAAATTTACAGGCTTACCTGACACAAAGGGCATATGTAGATATATTCAAGAGAGAGGAACACCAGTCAACAGAATGCTTTAAATTACTTGGATAGTACTTTGGTGATGTACAAACATGTATATTGAGAATTGTATGGGCTATAAAAAATATGTAATAAAGGTTGCAATTGGAAAGTCTAAATTCTAAGGAAATGAAATACGTACACGCCCACAGTCAAATGACAGTACTTACTGGTTTGGATGATCATGTGGTAAAGTAATACTGAGTTATAAACAGAAGCATATTTTGAAGCATTCAGACAAAATAAAAAAAAAGTGTGATTATCAACATGACTCTAACTGGAAATTATTTTTAGTTCATTTTCAGATAATGAATTAAAATTGCATAGTGTAGCCTCATCTTTAATATCAAAATGGTAAACTTACATGTAACATTATGGACAGGTACATATAAATTACGAACTGAACTTCATTATCCGTTTATACCCTTGATCCAAAATTCTCAAACTAGAAGATTTTTAATTCAATTATTTACTGATGTAAGATGTTCTACAAAGGTTTTTTTTTCAGTTTTGATTAATTGAAACAAAGATTATGTTCTCATGCACATCTGTGAATTACAAAATGCATTTCAAGTTGTCGCTTTCCTGCATTGAACACAGGAAAAAAAAAATGGTCTCCAGAGCGAATGAAAGTCTAAACATCCATTATCCTCAGTGTCCGGGGTACCGATGCATCGCTACTACTTTCAGCTAGATTGGTAATCTTGTTTATGCCCGTTAGAGGATTTATTTGATTAATACATGTCGGCAACGATAAACTCATGTCTTCAGGGAAATGTTCTGAAGGCAGCACGCGTAATGGCCTTTCATTAGTATATCTGCATCGCTAACCCGTATATTTTGTCAAAACTATATATTTCTCTGTTCACTTTAGTTAAATACTGTTTTGTCAAAGGGATTTTTTAAAAAATATATGCCACGAGACATTTTATTGAGAAATTAGTTTTACTTCTTAAAAATCCAACATGGCACTACCAATATGATATACAAAGTTAATTGTCTTAACCCGTTGGCTATGGGAACCAGATGTGCCCTGTGTTAACTCTATGGGATTTTCAGAATCTCAGAGACAAGGTGTTAATTAACAAATCAAAAACTTCTGCTAAATGGACCAAGATTGCAGAGGGGATTACTATTTGCTTAACATACATGTATACACAAACAAAAACATATACAGACCACAATACATAAATATATACACTATATAAATCATCATAAACCACAGACATACAACTTATAATACATGAAAAACACAATTTACTCACTTAATAATATAATAATACACTGTTTTTAGATATAGCCGAGTATTCACATATAAATTAATACATGTATACACTGCTGCATCTACTAGTAATACATCTAATCACTTATACACAGTTTAACTGAAATTACAACATACATCTTACACATAGCAAATTTCATACACACATACTAATACATTACTAATGCATTCCACAGTCACCCACATACACAAAATATGCACACAACATATGTACAGACACATGGAACACTAAACCACCACAACACACACACACACACACACACACACACACACACACACACACACACACACACACACACACACACACACACACACAACACACACACACACACACACACACACACACACACACTCACACATCCACAACTTGCATTCACTTTCAATACTTAAAATTTTCCAACATGATAATAGAGATGATCACTAAAAATAAAAGTTCAATGTCATCCTAAAAAAGGTATTCCCTCCCATGACTCATAGGCCTACACCATTATCTGCCTTGTTTATCTTTGGTAGATGTGAGATTAGTGAGCAAAAAGTAAACTCTGCTTTGTAGCTTGATGCTGCTATACATTGCAGAATTTATATGAGACAAACATACTCTAACACAAAATGAAATATATATCCAATCAACAAACCATCACAAGGAGATTGAAGCAAATAATCATACATGTAAATACCATCTACCATAAATCTACATCACTGTGAATGTCATCTAATGCCACCTACTTCAAACATTCTCTCCACTACTTAACCCTCTCAATTCTACAGGCAAGGTGCTAGTAGTGCTGTTATTGACATGCGCTTGTCACTGCCTGGTAATAAGGTTAAAGGTATCATATAACAATGTTTCCAGTTAAAAAAAAAAATGATCAACACGATTCCCCTTTGCTACCAGTATCTCTGATGAGGTCTAAACATGAAGCCCTGAAAAAATTGTAATTGAAAACGATCATTATGTGCTTTTAAAAAGTAAATATCATTCGACTATTCCAGTTTTCCCCATAGACTGCTGTGTTGCAGAATTTTCATCAGATGACAATAATTCATGCGCTGATATTTATCTGTACATATTATACCAATGACAGCAAAAGTGCCAGAAGTTTTATTTTCTAGGGTGTTTATTTGTCCATTCAAACACTGTCAGATATGTCAGATAGCAGGGTTTGACAATTTTTTTTTTTTTTTAAGTGGGGCTTCCACAATGTAATATATTGTCTTTAAACATGTTTTCTCTCCCTCGTCTCTGTTTTCTCCATCTCATATCCAAACCCTGCTCACTGATTACTTCTCTCAGCTTTAATTCCTCCCACTTTTTTCATCCCTGACCCCCCTGGAGCAAAATTTAACTCCCCCCCCACAATGAGTCACCCCCATTAAGAACAAAAGAAAGGAAATATTGGCAGAGGGCTTCCCCAGCCTGCTAGCTATAACGCCAGACTCTAACGCCAGACTCGTTCAGCAGATTATACCATCTTGTGTTCATAATCATAATAATAACCTCTTACCTTGGGGTTACTAATGCACGTGGCAGAGTGATGAAAATGAGGATAGGGGACGAGAATGAAGGTTTGGGGGGCACGGATCGGTGGTAATGGACGCACGTTCTCACTCCATTACACCGCTGGAATTACGGGGATAGTGGTGATCGCAGACAATTGGTAGGACACCCTTGTTCGTTGTTGTATGTATTATCCGCATGCGTTCTTCTTTGTTCTCTCATTTGGAAGGCTATATTGCAGTGATGGTCATACTTGGTTATATTAGTGTCAGTACACATGAATAGATATGTAAGCTGTATTATGGTAAATATGTTTATATTATATTATTATATCCAGACACTGTAATGATAGTAAATACGTAAATAGAGGAAGAATATTAAACCTGTAAGATAAAATCATTCTGTAAAAATGTAAAAATACACCCGTTTTTTTGGGGGGGGGGGGGCTTCAGCAACATATCGTCGGTGACATTACGTACACGGCGAATCTCATATATCAAGCAAATCAAACATTCACCAGTACGTGAAATCACAGACGATATATTCAGGTACTCCTAAACCATGTCGCTACATATCTTTGTACATGATAGTGTGTTTCACTTTTGTCTTTGATAAAGATCCCAGTAGAATAAAAAAAATCAGGACCTCTCAAATTTCAAAGTCAACAAATATAATGATGACATCATTAGGATTTTGTAGTTCTGCAACTAATGACTTTAATCTTATCAAAGTAATCATTTTACTCTATGAATCACCCCATTAAAATTTCATGAACAATAATTTGTGTGTATTATACAATGAGTGTCAACAATCTCAACTACCAAGGTGCTGAACACAAATGATCAATCAAACACTGAACATTTTTTTCATAACAGTTCTACAATAAAATCCTTCAACATCTTCCGTTGAATCCATTTCCATCTATTAGTCTGGACATGTTATTTCACCCCTCAGTTCCTCTGTCTCGTGCCAAGTGCCCCTTCTTCCATTACGTTCCCTGCGCAAACAAAATTTCAAGCCCCAGTAGCCTCCCTATCTGTTCCATTTGGCTGGCTGTGCTCACATTTCATGATCTAGTTTAACGATGACAGAATTCCCCTCAAACCCAACCGTTCCCTCACTTGATAGAGTTTTATGCCATATTATTAAAGATCTCGTGTAAAATATAACAACAGAATTCCCTGACAAAGTCAAGTCATGACTATTATATCGGTTACCAGGACGGTAAAAGTCTTTAATCATTCCCTTGTTACTACTTATCAAAATATACATTTTTCATACTTTATATGCTTGCTTAAACTCCCACAGTCATTTTTTATTCCTCTAAAAAAAAAATGTGTATCGGCAAAGTTTGTCCTATTTTACGAGGCGGCAAATTCAGAACAATTATGATGCCCTGTGGGTTCCACCTGCAAGGAACATGAAAATTTAATGGTTCACTGAATTCTGTCAAACATATGCCATATTTTGACAGCTTTCTTGTAAAATATGCAGTTTTATTTTACTTTGTGCAATTCCCAAACCTGAAATTAGTTCACGATATGCATTTTATTGGTGGAGAATCTACTGTGAAATATCCCAGAATTTGTCATTATATTCTATTACATGTATATTGCTTTGCATAAAGTATGTATTTTACAAAAAACTGAAAAAAAGTAAGAAGTTTTGCTCTTATTTTGTGGGAAATTTAACACAATCAGTCCTTTTAAAGTCAATCATGATAGGTGAAATACATTTAATAGCAATAAAATCAGGTTTTGAGATATATCATGATATACGTCTGGACTGTAGGTCAGCCTGTTAAGGCTCAAAGCAGTAATCTGCTTCTTTTGAAACTGATACTACAAGAAATGTAACTGCTTGAAATTCTGTGGTAAAGCAGAAATATTGTGGTTTTAAAGGAGAAGTTCTGGATAGCTTCAATACAGAGTATCATGTTCATAAAATATTTACCTACAATTCATTATTGTCCCACTCCTCCTTCTACCTAATTACAATTTCTTCAAAACTACCCAAGATTCCACAAGTTGCCCCCCTTGCCCCCTTGCCCCTGCTCACAAAGAAAAAGAGGTTTCAATGTCTCTTTGGTCTACAAATGTAAGTTGACTTTGTTTTTCTACTTATAAGGGGCATTTGTCTGCCAAGGAAAGAAAATTGTAAATTTGTGATGCCCATTTGCTGGAAGTAATACAATGATTTCAATATCTCGGTCATTGTTGGTGGAAAATTAATGGCTTAATCCCAATTTAATCCCTTTCACATTGATTTCAAAACATAATGCCTATCTTTTTATATCCATTTTAACCCATTGGAGACTAAGTACGAGTTAACTCGTGTTGGGGTCTATGGAAAATGCGCGTTATAATGAAATCAAATCGTCCCAAACGGGTTAACAGTTGTACAAGTACATGTACCGTCATATTAAGGTGGCATGTTCATGAACATTCATTTAAAAGAAAACGCAAGAAAAAATTTACATGGCATTCTTTTCTTAAAAGACACCAGGCGGTGAAGTGTAGTCAATTACCAAACCTCTCAGACAATCTCAATTGTAAAATCATATCAATTGATCATGCTAATAAACCTAACCTTGCAGATGTATATCCATCTTCAAGGACAGAATATCAAGTGGAGTAGGAACACGATATCTTGATTATCTTCTCTCAAGCTTGAACGCTACAAATTACCAACATCCTCTCAGGATGAGCTCCTCTAATCACATATCATGTCCCTAGAATCTTAACAACTAAATGACTTTCTCGTTTTCCCCACGGTTGATTTGTAAATCATGAATATCTCTCGTAGATAACAGCCTCTCTAGACAGAGGAAAGCAGCAATTAATGGGAGTCGGCCCCAATCTTATTCCTGGATTATTCCTTGAAAAAACAACTACACGTACTCACGTTCGGAGCTTTATCACCAAGAACTGATATTCTCCAATCTGCATTTTTGAAATATTTATTACATCTGCGGGTATCTTATTATTCCGGCACCAGATCCAAATTCTGTTTTGTCTTGTCGCTGTCTTCCCTGCCCGTTTGCCCCCTGTGGTCAATACTGCTTTAATAACTCTCTGGGGGAAATAACCAATATTTTTATAATTTCTACATTTTTGCCGATGTGGCTTTCTATTTATCAAATCTCTGACAGCTGGATAGTCTGTCTCCACTGTTATTGCCAAGACTCTGCCTCAAGCCATTTTGCGGTGAACCAACCCCCACAATGTGTAATTTGGCATTTTGGGTTTTCATTTGTCATCTAAAAAGCAAGCAAGAACAAACCGTGTTAGGACGTATTTTCCCTGATTTTCAAGTTGTTTTTATTTAGGCCATTTTTCATGTTATCAATTCATAAAATTCTTCATCTGTCATAAATTATCATATTTATCAAACTGAAATCATAATAGACTAAGAATTGAAATAATTGTATTTATAAGTTTCTGCAAAGCATTTGAATTACATTCTACAGATAGGCTACAATATTTCTTTGTAACATTGAACACATACTAAAATTAGAAAATAAAAACAAGAACTGCATAATCTATTAATCGTAAACTTATGATTTGCATAATTTTCAAACAAAGCATTTTGTTAAGAGTTTATCACTAAAGGATATGTATAATGTGGTGTCATGTAGAATTTAATCAGTTATAATATTTGTATGAACTCATTTACTGAACACAAGGTATTCTATTCGTATAGTTTTACTCTTGACACAGATATTACATTTATATGAAATTGAAGTTTAGAAATAATAAGGAGAGAGTATATATGAGCTAATTTAAATACATTATAAAACATTTGTTTGTGAACTTCAAGATTAAAAAAAACAGCACTTGGGTTTCTGTAAGTCTGTAAGTTAAATCATGCCCCGATGTTGAACCTACATGGATGTGTACAACTGACAGGGGTCTCGTGTGCCACACTAGGCCTTGGTAAAAAGAACGTCACTTTCCAGTTGTTACTGAAAATGTATTTGGCAGCTATGCTAAGCCGAGATCTGAGAGGGATACTGCTGAATCTCATCACTGATCAATATCATGACATTTGAGTTACCCAGTAATCCACAACAGCACTCACCAGGATTTTCAGAAGTCTGCGTCGAGTACAGAAGACATGGACATACATCAAATCTGTCAAAAAATGTGACATCTAATATTTCACTGGAATGAAGATTGTTAACTGTTTGACCCCCAAAAGATGTTAAGAGCCACTTGTGTCTTGTTACATGAAAATCCCCTTTTTTTTCAAAAGAGTGTCACATTCTCGAAGTATTTAACCCAATGATGACACAAATGACAGATCAATTTTCTGGTAACCCTCTCAATACCAAGCTCTCTAATTTCCAGGGGCTGTTATGCATGTACATGTATGTATGTGACTATGGTTGGAAGAGGATTAAAGGCGGGGGATCTCTTTTGCATGCCTAAAAATTAACATTGAGTATTATATACAATTGCATTTAGAAGAAAATGCCATCTGGGAACCTTTAGCAAAATATAGGAGCTAGAAACTCAGTTTTAGTGGAATTATAGTGACCGTTAGACTCAGAGTTGAATTTTTTTCTCGTGAGAAAAAAAAATCCTACCATAGAACGTACACTAAACGGCTGTTGTTTTTCTTTTGCATTTTTCAAATTCTAGGCAATCACTGAACCCCAGATTTCACAGACATGCCCTTCATCAATAGCCTAAGGGCATGAGTTATCTTTTCCTGGTCTGCAGGTATGTTTGCAAATGAGATCCACTGCCTTTAATGGTAGGAAATCTCATTTGCACCCCTCCATGCAGAACAGGAAAAGATCACACATGCCCTTAGGCTATTGATGAAGGACATGTCTGTGAAATCTGGGGATCTGTTATTACCTAGAATTTGACAAATGTGCAAAACAAACAATGACCATTTACTGTACATTCTATGCTGGGAGTTTTTGTATCTATGAGAAATCCAAATCAGAGTCTGATGGTCAATTCCTCTAAAACTGAGTTTCTAACTCCTATACCATAGGTAAAGGTTATCAGATGGAATTATCTTCTATAAGCCACAATTATAAAATAAATCAATGAAAAAAAAAATCAAACTTTGACGATAGTGCTTGAATTGACAAATAAACACTCTAGAATAATAAAAAAAAACTTTCGACAGTAATGCTGCCATTGGCAAGATAGGTATGGTTTTTAAACACCACACACAAATTCTGGCCTACTCGTAATTGTAACACAGCAGTTCATTCGGGCCGGGAGGGGGATGGATATTGCAAAACTGGGTACTTTTACATTTTCACTTTGTATTTATAAGCACTTAATGATTGTTTTGAAGTACAATTTTTGAGGGCTTCATTTTCGGACCCATCAGAGAGACTTACAGCATGGAGGATTTTGTAACTCAGATTTTTCAAACTGGGATCATTGTTAAATCATGCCTTTAAAAATTAACCAGCACACCTCACAAAATTATCAACGAATGCTTGCTTAAAAAAATGCACTGAATTAATTTTTTTATCTTTGAAACTTAAAATTAAGTTGTATTTGTGCAGAATAAATTACATCACATATTTGTTAAATGTTACAGCTGAGCTGTAAATTCCAATACATAATTCACAATAATGAAGTGAAAACTTTTCCATTTCGCGTTATGTGGAGTCCAAGATAGCCAAAAATTTGACTGTTTGTTAAAATGTATGTCCTGTCTACATTGAGAATTCATTGTAAGAAGCTCAGTATTTAAGGGGTTAACATATTTTATATACCAGGCACTTCTGCGATGAAAGTTTCATTTTGAAAATTAAACATCTGAAGCCTCACTGTTATTAATGTTTGCAGAGCACTTAAATATGCTACGGCGCCATTCCCATCAGTGGAAAGAGAAAAATACAAAATACAAAATCCATATTCTGCGTCTAGTCTGTACCTCCTCCCCCCCCCCCGAACCCACTTTCTTCAGAATTCACTGGCTTCACTATTACTATACTGTAGATAATTAACCTAATGTTAGAATATTAAGTTCCAAAGATCGGGATACGCTATCATAGACAGGGACATTATCATTTTGATGACTACATCAATATGCTTTTTAAATTTCTGCACTATGTATCAATGATATTATTGCATCAAGATACATGTACCTCTATATACAATGGTAACACAAATATTTCCCACTTTACTTATCATAATTGTTTCTAGAGTTGCAATTTTATACTCCATGTAAATTTGGGTTACTTTAGTAGTAAATATAAATCAAATGCATGGATAAACATTATTTCACATCATTAAACCTAACCTACACTGTAACAAAATGCAAAAAGGGCTTTAATTTCTATTAGTCAATTATTTATCATAAAATGATGCATTCATGTGAGGGATTCATTAAGTGTGAGTGACTCCCATTTAATGGTCATCTCCGATTGTACCTGACTTGAAGACATTATTCTATTAAAGTGATAGGCTAACATTGTGGAGCTTCAATTTAAAAAATTGTCAAACTTTGATATCTGAGCTACATAGTAGTGTTCAAATGGACAAATATACACCCTAGAATACAAAAGTTTGGAAAGTTACACTGCCAATGGCAAGTTATACATGAATAAACAATAAAACTCGGGGCGAGTTTTATTAACCTAGGTGTACACACAGTAAGTCTATGGGAGGAAATGGACAAGTGAATCTGGTCAACTTACGATTTTCACTTTTTTAAAGCACTAAATAATCATTTTGAAATACAATTTTTTCAGGGCTTCATTTTTAGACCTCAACAAAGACACTGGTAGCATGGGGAATCATGCGGCTCAGATTTTTTTAACTGTGGTAAATGTTAGCCAATACCTTTAAAGCAAAATGACAAGATTATCCATCAGTCTCTTTTGCTAGTTAATGTGTAATCACTGTCAAATATAGCACCTTGATATACACTTAGCCTCCAAATGGAACAATAATTGATGCCCCAAATAATATCGCTTTCCCCATCTGTATCTTTTTATCTTGCTACAAATTAATAGGGACAAAGTACAAAATGCAAGATATCAGCAAACAGAAATGTCCACACATCTTTTTTTTAAACCCTACCATTTTTTACTCAACACTTGTAGTAAGTATTCAAATATAATGTTGGATGTTGTATTTGAATGATTTTAATACCTTGAACGTTTTGCAGTATCTTTTAAATGAATTTATGATGTAATTTCTGGTACAATTCAGCAAACTTCTGTAAATTGTGAAATGAGATTTAAACCACAATCTAAAATTAAACTGACTGATCAAAAGAATAGGTAAAGATTAGTAAGATAAACCTTGGCTGAAAAAGTACTATTCAAAACTATACTGTATTATGAATAATATTCTAAATTCCCCCCCCCCCCACCCCCAAAATCCTTACTTTCAAATTGTCAGAAGGGAAAAATTGATTTGTAGTCTGAATAAGAATGCTGGACTCGAAGTCTGGGAAGCATCATCAGACATAGCCACACTGAACTCAATTAACATGACTCTGGATGCAAGTATCCCTAGTGGTCTATCATCAAGAAATGGTGATATTCTTTATTCAGGGGCCCACAGTGATGGCTAGTAGATGGGGATGGAAAAGTGTATGAAAAAAGAGAGAACATGTGCATATCAAAATCGGTCTATCAAAGAACTCTTTGACATAAAAAAAGAGAAAAGAAATAAAGGAAAAATCATGGTGGATTTTATGACATGTGAAAGTGAAGTGACCCACTTGTAGACATAGATTACCCCATTTCATCTAAAAATGAGGCACACTGTGAGTGCAACACTCAGACTCAGTGTAGAAAATACACAGGGGCTGAGGACGATTTAGCTCCCAAAATTAACAAAATAGCCCCCTAAAATCACTAAATCAGGCTTGAAAGAAGCCCTGAAAAATAAATTTCATTTTCTACCATTAAACCCTTTTGTCAAACAGGCAGGATATTGTACTGTTGTTGTTTTATTTCTCACTTGGGGCTGTCAATACTATAAAATGAAAAAGTTAAAGACTCCATACTTAACTTCATATTTGCACTTCAGACAATATTGTCTCAAAATGATCATTCAAGATTGTAAATATCTCTTGTAAAATATTTGTATGTCATCAGACAAGAGACAGTAGCATAATTGTAGGCACCAATCTTTTACTTTTTATTTTTATGACAGTGCTTCTACTTTTTAAAAATGAAGTTTAGTGGTTGGGGGGGGGTGAAGGGGACAGAAAGGTCAGTTGTGGAGGTACAGTTTGGCTGGAGAGTAATTATCCATGTACTTATAACATTTAGAAAACCATTAAATGCAGTAGATGCAAAACTTGTGATGTGACCTTATATCATGCAGGCACCATGCGGGGGAGACTGTGGGGGACTGAGGGATGGACAAGTAAGTTAATGTTCATTTTAATAAGTGGGCGGCAGTAATAAATCACCAATATAATGAACAACTAAAAAAAAGTAGCTTACTTTGACTCGTTGCTGTCATGTCAGAATCAGCAACTGTCAACATGGCACAAACTGTGGCAGCACCAGGACTTTCAGAAGTTTGGGGGGGGGGAGTGCAGGCAAGGCCTTGTGTTGGAGCAATACAAGTCACCTTAACTGACAACCCCCTCCACTCCCCCACCCTCCTCCACCAATAAAATATTCCCATTCTGTTATGTTTGGGGGTGGAGGGGCCAAGTAAAGGGACGAAGTTTTTAAAGGTGTGGTGGAGGGGGAGGGGGCAAATGCCCTTTCACCCCTACTACCATAAACAAGAGTGAAAATATAATATGCCCTGTATCATAATATGGCTAATACATGTAGATTTTATTTACAAAATTGTTAAACAAAATCCTATAAAATTCTGATCATGGTCTTCACATAACTTTCTGTGAAGTTCCATTATTAAAGAGCGCCCCCTATGTGGGAAACTAAGCTGCATTAGAGTAGAGTATACCTTTACTTTAGAGTGGCATCCAAATGAATTAGGGCAGCAATATAGACCATTTTCACCAGAATTAAATGGAAGTTTTATAAGACCCAAGTAGGATTTATGATTTGACCTAGGGAGTACTGCTACAGACTTGTTACATCTGTTAGTGCATATCAAATTAAAGAATATGATTTGTAGGTATTTCTGAATTAAGGTCAAATTGCTGGAAAATTATTGTCTGAATATATCAACAAATACATATTTTGTACATACCAGATGATGCATTCTAGGTTTCCCTAGACAGATCATGATGACATTTGGTTGTCTATGGTCTTATTAATGTGATTCGCTTGCATCAAACTAAGCCAAATGTAAGGTACAAATGGCATTTAAAAATTGCCAAAATTGAGACATTTACCTCTCTAGGTCTTTTCCATCGGTAACGTACATCCGGAAAAAGATGTGTACACAGTGCCTCTTCCAGCACACACACACAAAACACCTCCACATGCCTCCAGGTCATGTGTAAATTAAGTTGTAGGGTGCGAATGGCAGGGATGTAATCATGTAGAATAATAAGATTGAACAAATAAATAAAAGAAATAAAATTTATGTATTTTTAAGTACACCATCTGCCACTACATTTCTAACCATATATTTTGAAGGAATCTATCCCCCCTCCTCTCCCCCCCCCCCTCCTCTCCCCCCTCTCACCAACTTGTAGTTGTTGGTGTTTTTCCTGTTGTGTGAGACCACTGTCTGGCATAAGTAGGTGACAGCAATTATTTTGCTCATTCCGGGGTGAAAGTGGTTGATGTAAGTGAAGTAATTGGCAAATGGATATAAATTAGTATCAAAATATTTGTCTTCTTGCATTGGCCTGTGAGTAGGAAATTGTACTGTATTGATATTCAACCCGCATGTAAATGACATAGACTCCTTTCTAAAAAAAAAAAAACATAAATATATTAGTTTCCCAATTTGAATTTGAATTGTAGGCCTATTACTGTATACGCCATATATTTCGCGTAGATATATTTTCGCGATATTGCTCCAAGACAAAGAATTCGCGAGAGTATATTTTCACGAGTTTATTGCATTTGCATTCACTTTGTACAGGAATATCAGGAGGTGAAAATTTTCGCGTTCAGTAATTCACGAAAATAAAACCACCGCGAAACATTCAGTGTATATGGTATTTAGTTTAATGTATGTGATATTTATTTGTTTAAATTGGTAGTAGCAGTTTGTTTACAATTAGGCACTCCAGTCTTCATGAAAATTCTTCTGGAGATAGTTTGTGACATCACACAGAATATAGAAAAATATTTAGCTCTCAACAACTCCCCAAAGAAGAAGTACTTAGAAACAAAAGTATTTTTTAACATGTCTAATACTAATAATAGACACCTTTAGGAGACAAGTTGGTTCTCGAACCACAAGTCTCGCCTGTTTTAACGGTCAGAAAATGAGGCATGCACCTTTAATTGGCAGTTTTCAGCAAAATGCTGGGGGAGCAAGCCATAAAACTATGACAATATAAATTTGTTCAGTAGAACTACCTTTGACCTCGAAATTGTTTTGCGTTCTGGGCAGTGGTTCTTCTGGCCAAGTTTGGTGGTCCTAGGACATCCCAGAATGGAAAGTGACCCATAGAACTGACCCTGATGACCGCACTGCATGCACCTTTGACCATGGGCATTGCTTCTGCATTTCAGGTCAGTGGTTCTTCGGACAAAGTTTAGTGCGTCCTAGGACATTCCATGACAATAGACCTTAGATGACCCTGTATAACCTTTGACCCTGGGCATTTGTTCTGATTCAGTCTGTCATCGTTCTATCGGCCAATTAGGTATGTACCTAGCACATTCCTAATGACAATTAGACTTTTAGATGAACCCAATACCCCATGCATGACCTTCTGACCTGGGCATTTTCTGCATTAGCGTTAGTGGTTACTTTCTGAACCAGTTAGGATGGTCCTTAGTACATTCCTATCAATTAGGACCTCTTAGAGATGATCCCAGATGACCCGCTGACATGACCTTTGACCCCAATTAACCCTTAGTCCACACCCACTGATTATTACCAGTTTAGTTGAATTGAAGCAACTTTTCATTAGACGTCATTTAACAAAACTTCTTAACAAAATGAGCGGACATACTACATACAGAAAAGTGATTTCATAGTCTCTTCCTGAACACGTCCAGGCGAGACAAAAATTGATGAATTTGTACCGAAGTCAAATATCATGCTATTGCTTTGAATTTATTGATTTCGTAGTTGGCATTGTAACCTGTGATTTTAGGATGTAATGAGCTTATTTCCATTGAAGATACCCATCCTATTGATATTGTAAAATGTGTACTTCTACCTTTAAAGCTAGATAAAGAATATTTTGATATTACTTACAGAACAATCAGTAGCAAAAAATAAGCTACTATTTTTTCTTACATTTAAAACAATGTGACTTTACATAACATATATCATATCTCCAATTATGCTTTAATGAATGGTAAAGGTTCAAAATTTCATAATTTCCATGGGACAGCTAGAAGTGAAATAAATGTCTTAGGTGACATATGTGAGATCTATCTGAATGTGCATTGTGACAGTAATGAAATATTTTTGTATCAAATTGGAATTGATTCTCACTACCCTCTTCTGCAGTGAGATACAATCTCATTGTTTTTACTACTTAGATGTGACCCTCTGACATTTTAGAGCACGCAGTAATAATTTAATTTACCTCTTCAGTAATGAGAAATGCACACATTAGTGACATGTAGCATGCACACGAACAAAAAGTAACATGCGTATCTCCCTCCCGTAATTGGTGAACCTGACGCACACACCGAACTTTAACCTCGACGAGGCCCCCAGACCTTCGAGACAAAATTGTAGCGACTAATATTTGCAAGGTTTGATCAATCTCGGAAATTTCATTCATCAATCACAACAAACCACAAGTCAGAATGGGCAAATTTCTGCAAATGTCAGACAAGATTTTGGGAGGATTTTACAGGGATTTTCATGTTGATCGCTTTTGATACAATTGCTATGTTTTCTTACTTTTTGTTTCTATGCAGATGAGCCTCACTTTCTATGTAAGCACACATTAAAGGGATGTGTCACCAATGATGTTACTGTCTGCTCATTTTGTTCATTTCCAAAAATTTTTGAAAGGAATAACTTTTAAAGTCACAACTATGCAGTACATACTACATCACCAACTTTTGATTTTCACGCAAAATTAATACAAGATTTGATTTTCCTTTGTGACTTGTGTCTGTGAAATAAATCCTAACATAATTGTATTGAAAGTCATCTTCTATGACCCCCGTTTACAGTGGGGGCCGAGCCGCGGCTGAGCCGCGGCCAAGCCTCACTGTTAAACGCTCAAAGGCCAAATGGGGCCAAAAACGGCCGCGCATTTGCCAAACCTCAGTAAGTATACTCGGCGCGCGGCTCGGCCGCGCTCGGCCTGGGGACCGCCTTTTCTCAACGTTACACGCATCTCGGCCAAAATGCGGGCCAAAATGCGTGTAACGTAAACAACGGCAAATACCACGCGCCATGCACCTTCGGTCTGTGACCCCGGCGCCTCACATAATAACTTTGTTTACAGCAATAGCGCCACTACACAAAATATGAAAGGTTAAGTTCATATACCGCCGAGCCCGCACGTAAACTCACATAATTCGAGCCGAGTACCGCAATTAAAAGCCGGGCTCGTCCGCGCCGGCCCGGCCGCACTGTAAACGTCTATTCCCCTTTTCAAGTTAAATAATCAAATACACAGGTTTTATCTTTGCAGAGTTGAAAAAAAAAACAGTAACATTCACTAAGGTT
Organism: Eucidaris tribuloides; assembly: GCA_001188425.1. Classification (NCBI taxonomy): domain Eukaryota; kingdom Metazoa; phylum Echinodermata; class Echinoidea; order Cidaroida; family Cidaridae; genus Eucidaris; species Eucidaris tribuloides. The sequence goes on from JZLH01S0008570.1 coordinate 32,564, forward strand.
GCATGTTTCATGTATTTCTTTCAAAAAATATTCTCTAATTCTACTTTTCCAGCTACTTGCGATAAAGTTGCATCAAATATTTCCTGATGAGAGAGAACATAATTGATAATTAGAGATACCACAGGAAGCATTCCAAATTTCCTGAAATTCAAGCACGAGAGGGGATCGAACTAGCCAGAGGAATAAAGTATATTTAATCTAATTGCTTCCCAGATAAGCCCCCAAATTTTGTTACACTGTCTTTACAACCAAAAGGAATTGCACAAAATAACAGAATTCTCAAGTTTCACAAAAAAATCTTTATAAAAAGTCAGTAATTCCAGAAATTTCTGGAAATACCGTAAATTCCGGAAATTTTTAATTTTTTCAGAAAAATTCAGAAATCCAAAAATGTCCAGAAATATGGCATCTCTGAATAATGTTTTACCAAATTCATTCAGTGTTTCAATTTAGCTGTGTCATATCTAGTGTTTTCAAGCTGCCAGACCTCACGGTTGCTCCTGGGAAGTGAATTGCCTAACTGGTTGGAAGAGGTCAAGTTTGACCCAAAAATGTCCATCAAGTCCACCCTGTCCACTGACCCATTTCCTCCCCACAGATCACCCCATGCCCACAGCCCCAAGGTGAGAAGTAAATCACATGGCATATGGTTGTTCTTAGCTGTAATACAATGCTGAAAATAAATTTGTCAACACCTTTGGGTCACGGTATTTCAAAGGAGATATGTATCAGGGAGCAGAGATGAACCTGGGGTTCATGTATGAACAATACCAGAGATACTGCAGTCTTGCCAACCTCTGTGAATCAATCTGTGTGACACTCCCACAGGCCAATGACATAACTGAGGGGTCCCAATGTGTCAGACCAATAGAAATGTACTAAAAAATAAATAAATAAATAGATAAAATATTATGTGAGAGAGGGCCAAAATGTATGAGTCTCATGCTCAATGCGTGAGAGTTGTCAAACACTGTTGCTATACATCTTTCGCATGATAAAAATCAAATACTGCTATTAAACAAAAACAAGAGAAAAAACTTGCGTTTAGACAAGCACTATCAGAACAGCTACGATAGGAACAAGTAGGGCCTACAATTGGAATAAGTTACAAAACATAATGAAGGTCCTTGTCTGGGTTTGTCACAAAGGTAGAACATAACAATGTGGATCAGCTCACTTAATAATTGTAAAAAAAAAAAAAAAATCACAATTAAGAACTCTGTGGAAAATATGAAAACGTCCAAAATTTCTCTTACGTGGCCATCTTAAAAACGTATACAATAGCCTTGAGCTGAGTACACTGTGCAAATCACTGAATGAAGTATGGCTATTGGCATGTAGACAGTGACTGAAACAAAGATGTAGGCCTATTCAAAGCAGAATCTGAAATTATATTGTAAACTGCAAGAATATTCATCTAAACTTTTTATGATGAGAGAACAGGAAGAGTAGATGTATTGGTGACTCTCATTGTAAGGATGACACATTTATCATAACATCATGCATCTTTGTACATCATGTCCTGTCACAGCAGTGAAGGGTTTTTTTTTGGGGGGGGGGGTAGTATTTGCAAGGTGATGCACTACCATGGTCATATCACATTTCTCCACACACCTTTCCAAATCAGGTCAGGAAACAATGAGGTGGCCACTTCAGCCATATTTCCGTTTCTATTCAGCATGTTCCATTTTCAGCCTGGCTTTTGAAATCTGGCATGATTGACAGATGATCATGGGACCACGAATTGCATGAACACGTGTGAATGACAATGACAAGATACATCAGGTACTGAGATTGTCATGTACATGCATGCTGCATGCATGGAACATAAATGTTGAATGGTTCATTCATACATTAATTCAGATTATTAAAGGGTAAATCTACTAGATGACAGTGTCTAATGTGATGGATTACATTAAAAAAGGTGAAATATAGTTTAGCTGATGGTAGAATGCAGAGCAAGTCATTGACAGTTTAGCCTATAGAATTGTAATAAGAAAAAAGATAGATGGGTAGATATATACAAGTATGTAGACAAATACATATGCAGACATGTACATGTAGATAGATAGATAGATAGATAGATAAATAGACAAATAGAAAGATCATTAAATAGACAGATCATATTGATAGATTGATTTGAAAATATCAAAATGGATATTAAGTAGAAAAAGATAAACAACATAAGATAATGGATAGTACAAAGTAAAACAATAAGGGAACATTATACATATCATTCATGTCTGTATCACTTACACATTTAACAGTTTCAGATAAGTTAATCTAAAGAAATATGAAATGTGAGACCCAACTAAAAGATTTTTGATGAAATGAAAATAGATAAATATTTAAATAAACTAAAATAAACAACAAATAAATGAATAAACAAAACAAAACAAACACATTAAATGTGTCATAAACCAAAGAACTCTATTACAGAAATTTTGTGTCTGGCAAATTTTTCTCCTTAAACTTCAACATATTTATCAAGTAGTGCTGCTGAACATACCATACTAAATTTAGAATATTCCCTCTTTTGCCTGACCTACTTTCAGGACATACTAAGCTATCTGGTTGCCTCTGGGATTGTATAGACAGGTGTCTGATGGGGTTAAAGGTCAGACAGATGATGCCTTGTTAGGGGTGAGGAGGAGCCGGTCCCCGGGGCATCCAGGTGTGGAGGAGCCACCTGAGATCAATATCAATCAAAGACCGAATCAGGGCTCTCCACTCCATCACCTCGGAGGAGGTGGAGGCGAGGATGAGGGGAGGGGATGATGATACTACATGGCCGTGTCATCCAACTTTGAGGCCATCAGGAGATTCACTGCGTGTATCTTTATTTCAATGCACAGAGGAAAAGTGGCAGTATCTTTATTGCACTGAGCTTAAAGATAAGATCGAGTACTTGCAGAACAACAAATTTTTATATCAACTGTTTTCAAACCAACTACGAACCAATGATATTCCAAAAATGTCACTCTAGTACAGAGAGTACAGAGAAGTTTAAATCAACAGTACACTTTCTTTTTTTCAAAACTTCGACAGGAATCATGATACTGACATAGTACTAAAACAGAAATCAGTATATGGATGATGACGGAAGACAGGAGTGGTGATATTGATAGGAAGACAAAGTTTGCGAGAGAGAGACTAAACAGAATAATGATAATGTGATGTTGGAATGGCAATGAGGAGAGCAAAAGAGAGGTTGAAGAGACAGTTTGTGATGATGATGGATAATGAGAGTGATGACGGGAAAACAAAATTAAGGAAAAAACTCATGGGAAGGTACAGATGAGATTGAAAATAACTTCATAGACTTTAGAGTAAAGATGAATGAAATAAAGTGCACAAACAGTTGTGGAGTTGGAGTAAATGGTGACACAGCATCAAAGCAACATAGGAAGTGTTTGACAACTTTGTTGCTGAGAAAATCATATAAGTATGGAGGAAATGACCAGGCTAACTGATGAAAATTTCAGACAACTTTGTACTTTTTTTGTACCTCCATCCTTCAAATGTTACGAACATGATTGTAAATCACTTGGAATCACTCAACACTGGCCAGCATCGGCCAACGATCTATGGCAGGCTCAGCATCCTCTCCAGTCTTTCTCAAAAGATTGACTTATTGGGGGATATCCTGGGATTCAGATTAAATTTCCTTCAAGTCACAGTCTCTGTAAAGTGTCAGATCAGATCATCTAGAGATACATACCTCACATCAACAGCCCTGTCAAAACAGACTACTGTATGGTGGTTCAATGCAGAGTGATCCCATTGATTTGTCCCATGTCATCACATCCCCTTGTCCCCTCCCCCCCCCTTCCCCAACCCACACAGTTTCCCACATCCACAGTAACTACTCACAATCTCCTGTTCTAAAAGGGTTGTACAAACACTGAGGACATATTTCTGGCATGTTGTTTTCAGTCTTACTCACACATTGTACATCAACCTCCACCTTTAAGGATCTCTGCAATGACCCTAAACGAATCAAGACAGCCAGAAGTGAACAGGTTTAACACACAAAGCAAGACATAAAACAATTACCATGCAATATGCATTATTAAATTGACTTTCAGAAGATCAGTATCAGTTTAATTTATGGTATATAAATCTATGTTTGATATTCATTCCCCCATCCACTCCCCCCCCCACCACTCCCAACCCCAACCCCCTCCCAACAAAATAATATAATACAATAAAATTTCAAAAACATATTCGCAATTCCACATCAAAATGTGAGAAATATATGGTACATTTGATGAATGAATTCAAAGTGAAATCTTAAGAAACATGTTTTCTGTTTATTTTGTTTCAGAGGCTATAATGATGGACAAAGAAAGTAAGATGTACTTTTAGAGCATATGGACAGGTAAGTAAATTAATGAGTGTGTGTGAGGAACGAATAGTGATTGAAAGAACTTATTCATTGTAATTGTAAAAGTATTTAATTTGCCTATACAAATTGTTATTGTACAAGTACACTGTATCTCACTTAAATATACTGCAACTTAGTGCAAGTTCAAAAGTTTAACGACTTAAGAAAAAGTTTGTTCAGACTGATCACAAAAATATCCACATTTTGACTAAAATAAGTATGAATGTACCATTTCTGGAAGTTTGCCATCATTTGTAAATGTTTTAAATGTAGTTTGTAGATCACACAAACAACAAGAGCATTGGTTATCAACTAACCCCCAACCCTCCCGTTTTCCCACTCCAATTATCATGACCCTGCAATGCAACATGCACTTCAGCAGCAGTCACACAAGCACAAACAATACATTTATCAATTTAAAGGAATCATAAAAACAAGACATGCAGGGTTTCTCAAAGTTTGCTACCATTTAGAAGCCACATTTGTATGGTTCCAATCAAGGTAAGTATAAATTATATTTGTTTTCTTTTTGTTGTTGGAGACTAAGTACAAGTTAACTCGTGTTGGGGTCTATGGAAAATGTGTGTTATAGTGAAATCAAATCGTCCCCAACGGGTTGATTATTAAAATCTATGAACAGTTGGACAGTTGTACTACATTTACATCAACAAACATCTTTTACAACATTAATCTTTCTATAAGTACCTGATGGGGTAGGTCACAATGCATTTATTTAGGAAAGAAAATTCCACAAGGAGAGTACTTCTTCTTCCCTCAGATAAGAAATATGTTCCCCTTCTACTGAGTCATGATCATGAGGCAAGCTGCCAACAAATCAGATCTCACGTCATCATTACCGCTCATAAATGTTTATTTTGAGAGTAACGCAAATATTTCAAGCATCATTCTTTCCATGTGGATGCATCCAGACTAACATAAACCACATCCTCCCACTACTCAGTCCCCACAAGAATGCGTGAATGTAGCACGCAATTTACAACAGTTGTTATCACACATCAATGCAAATGAACATGAAATTGACATTATTGGACAGTGATGTGGGATAGCACATTCCAATCTATTGAATAATGATCAAGCCATACTCTTTTGGCGGTGGCAGATTATATGGGGGAGAGCTGTGCCCACTTTTTGGTGATGAAATTTAAGAAAAGTTGATTTTTTTAGCTATATTCACGTTACTTTTCACCATAAAACAAAAGTGGTATAAATTAGCAAGGGTGCCCACCTTTTGATGTAATACTGGTCAATTTGTTTGTAACATAACATGGGTAGTGCCATAAAAGACATTGCCATTTGAACTTGAACTTGTGCTGGTTGCCATTCTAAATAAGCCAAATTTCATGCCAGTGTTTGTTTAGCTTGGTTTTATTTATTCATAAATGTTTTGGTCTATTATCTATTATAGGAAATTATGAGCTTAGAGAACAGAAAAGCCAGTAAGCCTACACTACATCTGACCATATAGACCTAAATAGGTATTATCAAAGATTTACAATACTTATTTTCTGCTCCTGAGAATACCCCTTTTTGCTCTCCGGTAATGTTCTGGTAGAAAATAACAACCCCTTTCCACTTCCTTTGGTTTTGATATTTACAAGAATGCCTACTCATATGGCTATGACGTGAACAATTCCTTCCTAAATTCAATAACTATACTTATTACAAGTAGTATCAGCAAGTGTCAGGAAATTTCAAAAACATGAGAGAATTGTTTTGTCTAATTCTAATTCAAAACTAATGTGAATTCATTTTAGCTATATCATTGTCAAATTTGAATTTAGTTAATAAATGTTTAAAAGGGGGAAAGAAATGCAAATTCTGCGCAACAAAATAAAGCAACTTACAATTTTTTTTTCAATAATTCCCTTGTATTTGCCTTGCCAAAATTTACCTACGGTAACACTGACAGTTGGTTTTGTGGATGGTAATATGCCCATATCCAATGACAGAAATGTAGTCTTGTCCAAATGGTTTTATACCATTGCACATCACTGATAATTTTCTTCAATCACTTTAATATTCAACCATACAGTATCACAAGACATCAAAACCAGGGTGGATCTCCCATCATGTCACCTTAGCTGAGGAATACTCATTGTTTTTCCTGGTCTCTGTGTCCCGGGGTTGGCATCAGGTTTTTATTTATGCATACTTTCACATATGTTGGGAGTCGGAGTTACTGAGTGAAATTCGTGAGAAAGGGGATCATCATGTCAGGGTGTGCAGAGATATATTACCAGAAGCTATTCACTGCAGTACATGTAAGCCTCACTCTAATGACCAGGTTTGAGGTTCTACCAGGGAGGTGGCTCTTTTCCACCTCCCTGGTTCTACCATTGTTTGAGTGCCAAAATACCAAAATTAGGAACTTGATGTTTTCATACCAAAACATATTTTTCTAGACTGAAATTTTGTGCTGAATTCATTTCTTAAGCCAGAAATGCAAAACATGCTTTCTCTTTTAAGACATGTTACAGTTTGTTGGTGTGTGTATGTTGCAATGTACATGTAGCTACTGGGCATATGTAGTCTCGGTTCCAGACCATGCAACTTTTTTTTTTAACTTCAGAGTACACTCTCTGACTTTTTCTACCTCCAGAGACAATCGCTCTGCCTTATATCAAAATTGTAGTCTTAGTCAAATCAGTTGAGTGAAGATTGTAAATTTATAAACTTGACTCCGGTATCGTGTCTCAAATTAGGAATTTCTAACAATCTTGCATGATACTTCAAGCCGAGCTCAATGTTGTCCATCCAAGTGTTGCAGTATAATAACACGCAACAGTGTACTTTCCCTTTACCAATAAGTTCATATCACCACGTTTATTTTAACACCTTGCTTACATGCAACTTGATGATTGATTAGAGAGTCCTTGACATTCCCCCTCCCCTTTCACAGCCCCCTTTTCCTACCATTCCACCTGCCTTTCCCCCCTCCTATCACATCCACATGGCATCCTTTGGTGAGTGGGATCTGCTTAACCACAGGTTTTGATGACAGGGATAATATTTATACTGAGTGTAAAAATAAAGTCACAAATCTGATAAGGGAAAATGACAGTTGTTGTTTAGTCTAAAGGTCAGATTGTGCCCGCTTGAATGAAAAAAATAGAAGCACCTGAACTTTCAACCAATCAGAATCAATAACCCTAAACAGGTTTTGCTTTGAATTTTTTAAGTTATATTTAGGCACAAATTGTCATTTCACAAGTTATTGTTATTATTTAAGCACAGTAACATGCAACCTTCACGATAATTTTCAGTCAGTGTTCATATATCTATATTTTTTTTGTTTCTTCAATTTTGAATATTATTCAATCATGTCACTCTTTAATTACCTTAGATAATGCCTGAATAACACAACTACAGTACCATGTAATGTCTAACTTTTGACATTTTCATACACAATTCGGCTGAAATCAATTTGTTTTTAATTTAACATAGATATGATGTCTGACTTTTGACCTTTTGACCCTACAATCTAATCTATTTGTGTGATTATGGTCATGACTACTTACATGTATGGTAGGTTTTATGAAAAATGGGTCGTTTCTTTCTTGAAATATTGTGCTACCCAGGGATGAGCAACACAAACATATAATGCCTCAGGCACCATTTCATAGCAGATGCAAAAAATCAAGGTACAGCTTGGTAAAATCAAACCAATTTCATGGTAGTTTAATCTTTAAAACATTCATATTGTTTTCAAATCAGTATATATTCATGACACATGTTTAGGAGTGCTTTCATATACAGTGACAAAAATACGGATGGAAAGGAGAGTGATTCTTAGTAATTGGGACAAATTTGACTAGTGAGCTTGTGGATACTGTTACAAAATGATGAGAGTGTATATAAATTCTCAGATATGTAGACAAAGTAGAGAAAGGGAAAAAGAATCACCTACAAATAACAGTGGGTTGTCTTAGCTTACTTGAACTGTTTGGTTTAGTTTACATCACAAACTCCCTTGGGTCGATATGAATCAGACACCGGAGAACGCTGGCATGACGTTCTTGACAACTTTGAGAGGACTTATCCAAAATAATTTTAAGGATCTAGCGTTCTTTATGCCTTGACGCGTGCCCTGCCCACTACGGAGGGGAATATGGGACGCGAGTTCACCTCAATGTTTTGGAGGGCATGATACCTCTACATATAGTGACTCTGCAGATATAAATCAAACAGATAATTATGTGCTACTACACCAGTCCTGCATTTTGATATTGGATGCAATTAGTAATACAGGCAGGTGATGTGGTCGTTTACAGCTCTATGACACCAGAAATATCTTCCGCTGATTTTTTTTATCAATAAAGGGTTGTTGTTTCACTACATATAGCATGGGAACTTATTTCTTTCTTATACCACCTTGTGTTTCTGTTTCTTTATTTACTGCTATGAAAATTATAAAAAAAATCATGAATTTCAGCTAAGAATCATTTTCTGTCAACTTCAGTATTAAGAAAACATGATTACTGAAGCAATTTTCTACAACTTACTACCAACAAAATGAAGAAAGTCTGCACATGGGTATGTTTCATATAATTTTGATATGTTTACAACAGAAAATGTAATCTAGATTGGAAATTGCAAACATTCACAAAATTAGTATGCATACATTACATAGTTGATTTCTCCTTGGAAATTATTAGATGATAACTTGGTAGACATTCTTTGTAAGAGACAAGAAATGTCATTCTCTGAAAAAATAATTAGTGTTAATGCAGTTTTCAACCTATTACTGAATGTCACAAGAAACATTTGATATGAGGAAATGCACTTTCTGCCCAAAACAAATTTAAAAAACAAATCTTCACAGAAAAGACATACAAATGTGTCCATGTACGGAAAGGAATATGCAAGAGACATGGATTGCCTCACATAATGTCAAACGAAAATTTACAGTCTGTGCATGTTGGTGAAGTGAACACACATCTATAGGAATGCCCAATGGAGACTGACCGAGAAAAGAACACACCAAAATGGGAATAGCACTCGAGCACCGGTCACAATTTGATTTATTTTAGGCCTTGTGAGTCGATAATGTATCACCAAGTCAGAATTTCCAAG
>JZLH01S0008582.1:33520-47266 GCA_001188425.1 Eucidaris tribuloides
CCCTGCTTGCATGGAATAAAGATGTCAAAACTTGAATGTAGTTACAGAATACATTGTGTAGATGTAATAAAGACTCTCTAATCCTACATTCTGTGTTGGTGTACCAGTATGCATTTCAGTTGCTCATGCTTGTGTACCTATTTTTTTCTGTTTTCTCTTGTAGGTCCGGGTTGGTTTTTTAGCCAAGGCCATCCTGTTGATCATTTTTTTTACTAGGTAAGTAATACCTTCTTGAAAAACAATAAAAAAAAGACTAACTGTACTGAACATCGGCAATACATTTACTGCATTACATATATACGAATATACGACAAAAAAGAACGAGACTGACAGCCATGCTTGTGAAGCAATGTCAATCGACTGGCCGCTCATGTCATTGTGTTGCCCAACATCTCATCAACATTCTGCTATAATACATGTATTGTTCACCTATCTTGCTCTGTTCCCCCTCCTCGGGCTGTTGAGTGGCACGCCCCTGCTTCGCTGGATGTCACTACACTGTACAGTGCGTCTGAAAAAGAATTGTGCAAGTAAAAAGCGCCCCCTTTAGCTCTTATGAAATACTCTTGTGACTTGATGCTTACATCAACGTCAAAGGCATAGACTTAGCTTTCAAATACCGTTCATTCTGTTCAATTTGCTTGTTTTAATGTTGAGAAATGCATAATTAAATACAAAAGTGTGAAATCACAATTGTGCCACTTTTACTACAGTCCATACAAAAATGGCACAATTGTGATTTCACCCTTTTGTTGTTTACAACATAGCTTGAGATAAAAATAAGCAAATTGCACAGAACAATGCCATTTGAAAGCTGAGACTATGATCTTGATGTTGCTGTAACCATTATGTCGCAACAGTATATCATAATTGCCAAAGAGGGCACTTTTCACTTGCACAAGTTTTTTGAGACGCGCTGTAGGTGGAATCAACCTGAAATTTCTGGGTGGGGGCCTACCCGAGTGTCTATAGTGCTTCTCCTGTCGTGGGCGGGGTCTTCTCCATAGACCTGCTCGAGAAGCTCGAGACACCACTTCAGCCCCTGCCCAACTGACCCAGGAACTTCAGATTGTTCCCACGCTCCATGTGTATGCCACCTATAGTGCAGTGATGAGCGAAGCAGGGGCGTGCCACTCAACAGCCCAACGAGGGGGCACAGAGCGAGAGAGGTGAACAATATCATAGCAGAATGTTGATGCGATGTTGGGCAACACAGTGACATGAGCGGCCATTCGATTGACATTGCTTCATGGGTGTGGCTCAGTGGCTGTCACAATCTCGTTTCTTTTTTGTCACACCTCGTATGTGCTCATTGCAAGTACACGGTTATGGGGTGGCTGGATTCACTTCACCCTCACATTAATTGCCCTTACCCCCTCCCTCCACTTCGCCCGATTCGGTGCGTCCCCTCTTTCAGCCCAACCCTCCTGCCCTCCTCCACTTGCTTCTTCCATGTCTTCTTTGGTCTCCCCCTCCCCATCAGACCATATACCTGAAACTCAAATGCCCTTCTCAAAACGTGATACTCAGCACATGTCCATACCAGCATTATACTCCAATTGCCATTGCCAATTCAACTGATCCACTGCTTCCATCTAAACCCAACATCTGCATCAAATCATCCGTCGTCTTCCTGTCCATCAGGTTTGCACAGCACAGAAAGTTGAAAGGGACAAGTGTATAATTTTTGACCATAGGACCAGCTGCAAATGCAACACCTTCATAATACAGGGTAGCCCTGCAATCATTAATTTCCTCCAACATCATCGACAAAATGTCATTGGTTTTTGTTTGTTTATTAAAACGTTTATTTTTCAAGGAAATGATACCATAGTCATTGATTTTGGGTAAGGCTTGATCCTAGGACCATTTTTCTGAGGCAATATCATTTTCAAAATTTATTACATTTTAACGTCTAGCGATCTTCGGAATACTGAGACATTCTCTAGTTACGACATGCCATAGAATAAGCTCTGCAGAAAATCTGCAATGACAGTGTGTACAAACCTCACATCTTATCAAAGCAAGGGCATTCCTGCGGTTTGACTGCCCAGCTTATTCTATGGCATGCCACAATGCGAGAATATTTCGGTGTTCCAAGATTTGCCAGTGTTGAAAAAGTTGCGATTTTGGGAAATGACATTGCCTCATACCAATGGCCGTAGCATCCAAACACCTTACTCAATAATCATGGTATCATTGTGGTGAAAAAGGAATGTTCCAACCAAAGAAACAAACAACAGTGACATTTTTCGGATGATGTTGAAGAAATTAACGATCATAGGTGTTGCATTCTTTGTGGGCCACCTTGTATAGTGCTCTTCCTGCCATCTGCACATGTACAGATTGGAAGTTTTTATAAGTAGCGTGTTCCTAGTGGTGAATGGTTGCTGTGTGACTTTGGGTGATTCTGTGTAGAGGGCCCAGTAAAAAAAACACATGCGTTATGAAATGCTGTATCCCAAAAACCAACTGTGAAGATCCAAAACCATTTTGAATTTATAGGTTTCAATTAACTGTTTGTTTTTCATTTTGATGCATAAACATGGTCACTGTTAAAGTTTTTGCAAAGAGATTACTCGGCAATCCGTCGCTCATTAATAACCACCTGAAGATGTGAATCTTGGTATTTGACGTTGATGAACATTCGTGATATAAACATGTATGCAAGGGTCGGTTGCCTGGTGTAGAGTGCAGGAAATACACTGGGGCTTGGGGTGATTCAGCTCCCAAAATTAACAGAATAGCCCCTTAAAATCACAAAACAGCTCTCAGTTTTCCTCATAGGGTTCAATGTATAACATACTGAAATCACTAAATCGGGCTTGAAAGTAGCCCCGAAAAAGTAAAATGCTATTTTCTTCCCTGCCGGTGTACTAGAAATTTATGAGTAAGCCTAAAGGTCATGCAGTTGTGCATTACGAAACATTCGTAACATCCCTTCTGCAACCAACTAAAGATTGCATTTGCTGATTTTCACCAAATTGTTCCATGTTTTGGACAAACTGCGACATGAGAGTTGACAAAATTTTCCCAAAACTTCTCTCGATCTCCCCACCATCTTGTTTGTTTACGTCCCAGAAATCCCCCACAGTGCATTGCGTTGACCCAAAACATGACCCTCAAATTAGCCGAGGGTCTAGTTCACCCTGTTTACACCCCATCAGATAACAACACTCGTCTTTACGTTCTAAGTAGACAGTTTGCTCGGACTGTGATGGTGATCCTTATCACGATCACTCAGAAATGCATGGCTAAGAAATACCAAGCGATAGCATGCATTGAATAGAAACATGCTGATGGTCATATCCAGCAATAATACATGCAATGCGTGGCAATTTCCATGAAATTCATAATTTTGCTACAAAACCTACATTAAAGTAAACTCTTTACTGATTGTTTGATTAATCTACAAAATCTGACATGGAGCATTCTTCTTGCTATATTTTCCTTGTATAACACAAAGAGGGAATGTTTTATGGAGTTTTACCATTTCCACCAGGTTGTACTCATGATGGAAACAGGAAGTTTAGTTCCACGATTGCATGGACATGCATGCATATTGCATACATACATGTGCATGTAGTAATCTACAGCAAGGTGTTGCATTTGTGCTGGTTGTTTTGGTTGAGCTTGATTACCTTGTCAAGGCACATTAAGTCATGCAGAAGTTTACAACATCAAGGTCTTGTCACTCTTGTGCACTCTTGTAACATTCTTTGCCCTGATAGTCTGAGCTGTATGAACTAGATGTGTCATTCGCAAGCAATTGTACTTATATAATGTGTGCATAATATGAATTTGAATTGGGCTTGAATAATTTTCTCCTCAAAAGTTGTTAGGATCTCGATAGTTGCTCTCAGTCATACATGTATACAGGGAAAACCTGTATACTACGAGGTGTCGGACGTCGGCGATTTACCCATCGGTAATAACAATGTACCTTCGTTGTAAGTAACATAAATAATCACACAAAATACTAGGCCTAATCGTGAGAAAGTCTTAACGAATATCCGGTAAGAAAACCTTAAGCCATACGACTAATTATCGTAATTAATCATGCCGGAAACTGGCTGAATTACTAACACATCAAAATAATACACGATGTAGGTCGTCGTGTATTGTAAAACAGACGCCTCTAACCACGTCTCCTACCTGAAAATATACCTGAAATACGCGAAAAATATACTATAGATCAGATCTCTAACCGTGCCCCATGAAGCGGCGCGCTAACAGACCACACAAAACATACGATCACAAATCCACATTTGTAAACCTGTGTGCAACTAAGATCGTCAGACATGTGTTGGGACACAACCATGCTCAGCTGAGCAGCTGCCGTGATTCATGCACTGTACAAACAGGCAGGGACAGCGAATGATACATCGTGATTGCGCATGATCCGCATAGCTACAAAAAATATGTATTTGGAGATTTGGGAACTGGCGTTGATATTTTTGCTGGAACAACCAATTAAGCGCCTGGATAACTTGGAAAACCGTGTCAGAGGAGATACTTCACGGACAATAAAACGTTGAAAAGAGTCATCAGCACAAATTTTCAGGTAAAGCAAGACAGTTTTAAGCAAATGACAGCATGAAGGTTTATTCTGTGCTGTGGTACGTGACACGGATTCTGCAGTACTTGTAACGCCCGTCACGCAGCTGACAGCTGATTTGGTCTATCACAATTCAATTTTACTGTGATTGAAGTTCTCTTAAATGCGAACATACAAGCGATATCAAATAGCACGGTAACCATAAGCACTCCCGCCAGAGAATCACGCTTGGATTGAAACAAGATCAAGAAAAGTACACATAGATGTCGTCGGCTAAATACGTTAACACCAGAATCACTATACGATATATCGCAAGACAAATCAGCCGTTGATGCGATAGTACATCGATAGAGAGCCATATCGATAACAGCTACAAAATATAACATAATGGACTATGCATAAACCATCGTTACTGCTTCCTACTCGTTCGCACGCATAACGCATGACCTAAAGCTGATTATTTGTCATTACATAACTCATCCAAAGAAACAAAGAAAAAACCGATCACGTACCCCCACGCTCCGTAACTTGGTTGAGTACTGTGAAGGGACGCGAAGCTTCGTGGGACAGGTGAATGCGCTAGTGGCAGTTCAATCCCTGTGTGGTGAAGTCACACCACAGATGAGTTTCATTATGCACTGTGCATAGCTGCATGGCCGGCTGAAGGCGACGTTCTGAACGATTGGGCAGTTTGCGTTCGCAAATAGAAGGTTGATCAGCCACATGCGATTTTCATATTCCTCGTTTTAACACCGGGTAGAATTCTTTTGTCTCTGTAATAGGTTAAAAATTAGCTCGGATAACGAAAGCTCGCATAACGCGAGCTCGTTGTAAACGTCGGCGTGGTCTTCCATTGAAGCAGCACGTAAATAAACCGGGAAACCGGACATTACCTGTTAAAAGCGGTACCGCGCGAGGGTCGCATATCCGAGCCGTAACACGGGGGTCAATGTGTAGCGCGCCGCTTCATCGTGCACTGTAGAGATCTGTATCTCTACCGTGCACCATGAAGCGGCGCGCTACACATTGACCCACACAAAACAACGATCACAATGCCACATTTTGCAAGCTGTGTGCGCACACGATCATCATGTGTTTCGCACGCCCACTCAGCTGAGCAGCGCACGCACTGCTAGGAATACGGTGCGGGGACAGCGAATGATACATCGTGTATTGGTCTGCATGATCTCGCGCGACAAAATAAATTGTATTTTTGGTAATCTGGCTTTGATATTTTTGGTTGGAAAACCAAGTTAAGTCGCCTGTTAACTTGGAAAACGTGTGAGGAGGAGAATACTTCACGGAAATATCAAGCTGAGAAGAGTATAAGCCCAATATTTTCAGGTAAGGAAGACAGTGTTTAGAGGCATTCTGTTACATACACAGACCTACAATACGTGTGTTATTTTGATGGTTAGTTAATTCAGCCAATTTTTTTCGGCAATAATTAATTATCGATAATTATCGATATCGGTAAGGATTTTCTTACCGATATAATTTATCGTTAAAGAATTTCTCAACGATAACAGGCCTAGTCTTCATAAACCTGCTCCAGAAGCTCGAGACACCACTTCAGCCCCTGCCCAACTGACCCAGGAACTTCAGATGTTCCCACGCTCCATTGGTGTATGCCACCTATAGTGCAGTGATTGGAGCGAAGCAGGGGCATGCCACTCAACAGCCCAACGAGGGGGCACAGAACGAGAGAGGTGAACAATATCATAGCAGAATGTTGATGCGATGTTGGGCAACTCGGTGACGTGAGCGGCCATTCGATTGACATCGCTTGATGGGTGTGGCTCAGTGGACGTCACAGTCTCGTTTCTTTTTTGTCACACTGTGCTCATTGCAAGTACACAGTTATGGGGTAGTCGGATTCACTTCACCCTCACATTAATTGCCCTTGCCACCTCCCTCCACTTCGCCCGATTCGGTGCATCCCCCTCTTTCAGCCCAACCCTCCTGCCCTCCTCCACTTGCTTCTTCCATGTCTTCTTTGGTCTCCCCCTCCCCATCAGACCATATACCTGAAACTCAAATGCCCTTCTCAAAACGTGATCCTCATGTCCATACCAGCATTATACTTCAATTGCCATTGCCAATTCAACTGATCCACTGCTTCCTTCTAAACCCAACATCTGCATCAAATCATCCGTCGTGTTCCTGTCCATCAGGTTTGCACAGCACAGAAAGTTGAAAGGGACAAGTGTACAATTTTTGACAATAGGACCAGCTGCAAATGCAACACCTTCATAATACAGGGTAGCCCAGAAAGAACGCAACACCTGCAATCATTAATTTCTTCCAACATCATCGACAAAATGTCATTTGTTTTTGTTTGTTTATTAAAACGTTTATTTTCCAAGAAAATGATACCATGGTCATTGATTATTGGGTAAGGCTTGATCCTAGGGCCATTATTCTGAGACAATATCATTTTCAAAATTTACTACATTTTAACGTCTAGCGATCTTCGGAATACTGAGACATTCTCTAGTTACGACATGCCATAGAATAAGCTCTGCAGAAAATCTGCAATGACAGTGTGTACAAACCTCACATCTTCCTTATCAAAGCAAGGGCATTCCTGTGGTTTGACTGCCCCGCTTATTCTATGGCATGCCACAATGCGAGAATATTTCGGTGTTCCAAGATTTGCCAGTGTTGAAAAAGTTGCGATTTTGGGAAATGACATTGCCTCATACCAATGGCGGTAGCATCCAAACACCTTACTCAAAATCAATAATCATGGTATCATTGTGGTGAAAAAGGAATGTTCCAACCAAAGAAACAAACAAAAGTGACATTTTTCGGATGATGTTGAAGAAATTAACGATCATACATGTAGGTGTTGCATTCTTTGTGGGTCACCTTGTATAGTGCTCTTCCTGCCATCTGCACATGTACAGATTGGAAGTTTTTACAAGTAGCGTGTTCCTAGTGGTGAATGGTTGCTGTGTGACTTTGGGTGATTCTGTGTAGAGGACCCAGTAAAAAAAAAACATGCATTATGAAATGCTGTATCCCAAAAACCAACTGTGAAGATCCAAAACCATTTTGAATTTATAGGTTTCAATTAACTGTTTGTTTTTCATTTTGCTGCATAAACATGGTCACTGTTGTCAAAGTTTTTGCAAAGAGATTACTCGCCAATCCGTCGCTCATTAATAACCACCAGAAGATGTGAATCTTGGTATTTGACTTTGATGAACATTCGTGATATAAACATGTATGCAAGGGTCGGTTGCCTGGTGTAGAGTGTAGGAAATACACTGGGGCTTGGGGTGATTTAGCCCCCAAAATTTAACAGAATAGCCCCTTAAAATCACAAAACAGCTCTCAGTTTTCCTCATAGGGTTCAATGTATAACATACTGAAATCACTAAATAGGGCTTGAAAGTAGCCCCGAAAAAGTAAAATGCTATTTTCTTCCCTGCCGGTGTACAGGGAAACCTCGTTATAACGAGGTTGTCGGGACCGGCGATTTTACCTCGTAATAACTGTTACCTCGTTGTAAACGTACACATAATATATCACACAAAATACTAGGCCTGTTATCGTTGAGAAATTCTTTAACGATATATCGGTAAGAAAATCCTTACCGATATCGATAATTATCGATAATTAATCATTGCCGAAAACTGGGCTGAATTAACTAACCATCAAAATAATACACGTATTGTAGGTCTGTCTGTGTATGTAACAGAATGCCTCTAAACACTGTCTTCCTTACCTGAAAATATACCTGAAATACCTGAAAATATATATAGATACAGATCTCTACCGTGCACCATGAAGCGGCGCGCTACACATTGACCACACAAAACAACGATCACAAATGCCACATTTTGTAAGCTGTGTGCACTAGACGATCATGACATGTGTTTCGCACACCCATGCTCAGCTGAGCAGCTTGCGTGATTCATGCACTGGTAGGAATACAGTGCAGGGACAGCGAATGATACATCGTGTATTGGTCTGCATGATCTCGCACTACAAAATAAATTGTATTTTTGGAATTTTGGTAATCTGGCTTTGATATTTTTGGCTGGAAAACCAAGTTAAGTCGCCTGGTAACTTGGAAAACGTGTGAGGAGGAGAATACTTCACGGAAATATCACGTTGAGAAGAGTATCAGCACAATATTTTCAGGTAAAGCAAGACAGTTTTTAGAGTCAAATGTACATGCATGTAGCGTTTATTTCTGTTGTCTTGTGTGTACGTACATGTATAGTCTGCAGTACTTGTACCTCCGTCTACTCAGCTGACAGCTGATTTGGTCTATCAACAATTCAATTTTTGATGTGATTTTGAAGTTCTTCTTTAAATGCTGGAACATACAATCTATATCAAATATGTCAGGTAACCATAATACTCTCCCTTGCCATGATGGAAATCAGTCTTGGATTTGAAACAAGATTCAGAAAAGTACACATAGATGTCTGTCGGCTAATATCGTTAACACAGATTCACTATCGATATATCGCTAAGACGCAAAATCAGCCGGTTATCGATAGTACTATCGATAGAGAGCATATCGATAACAGGCTTACAAAATATAACATGTATGGGACTAGGCATTAAACCCATCTGTTTACTGCTTTTCCTACTTGTTCTGCACCATAACTATGAACAGAAAGCTGATTATTTTTCATTTACATACTCATCCAAAGTAACAAAGAAAACTCGATCACAGTAACCCCCACGCTCGTAACTTGTGTTGAGTACTGTGTACGGGAGGCAGGCTTCGTGTGTGACAGGTGAATGACATGTACTGTGCAGTTAATTGTGTGTGTAAGTCACACACAGATGAGTTCATGCATGCACTGTGCATAGCTGCATGGCAGGCTGAAGTGCGATGCGTTCTGAAACGATTGGGCAAGTTTTGCGTTGCCAAAATTTAGAATTTAGTCAGCGCACGATGCGATTTTCATTTCCTCGTTTTAACCGGGTGAATTTCTTTTGTTTCTCTTTGTTAATAGGTTGAGAAAAATAGCTCGTTATAAGCGAAATCTCGCAATAACCGAGCTCGTTGTAAACGGTGCTTCTTTCCATTGAACAGCACGTAAATGAAAACGGGACCGAGACATTTACCTCGTTAAAAGCGGTACCTCGCTATATCCGAGCTCGTTATAACGGGGTTTCCCTGTACTAGAAATTTATGAGTAAGCCTAAAGGTCATGCTTGACAGAACTATTACGAAACATTCGTAATATCCCTTCTGCAACCAACTAAAGATTGCATTTGCTGATTTTCACCAAATTGTTCCATGTTTTGGACAAATAGCGACATGAGAGTTGACAAAATTTTCCCAAAACTTCTCTCGATCTCCCCACCATCTTGTTTGTTTACATCCCAGGAATCCCTTACAGTGCATTGCGTTGACCCAAAACATGACCCCCAAATTAGCCGAGGGTCTACATGTAGTTCACCCTGTTTACACCCGATCAGATGACAACACTCGTCTTTACGTTCTGAGTAGACAGTTTGCTCGGACTGTGATGGTGGTCCTTATCACGATCACTCAGAAATGCATGGCTAAGAAATACCAAGCGATAGCATGCATTGAATAGAAACATGCGGATGGTCATTTCCAGTAATAATACATGTAATGCATGGCAATTTCCATGAAATTCATAATTTTGCTACAAAACCTACATTAAAGTAAACCCTTTACTGATTGTTTGATTAATCTACAAAATCTGACATGGAACATTCTTCTTGCTATATTTTCCTTGTATAACACAAAGAGGGAATGTAGTTTTACCATTTCCACCAGGTTGTACACGTACATGTAACTCATGATGGAAACAGGAAGTTAAGTTCCAAGATTGCATGGACATGCATGCATATTGCATACATACATGTACATGTAGTAATCTACAGCAAGGTGTTGCATTTGTGCTGGTGGTTTTGGTTGAGCTTGATTACCCTGTCAAGGCACATTAAGTCGTGCAGAAGTTTACAACATCAAGGTCTGTCTTGTGTCACTCTTGTGCACTCTTGTAACATTCTTTGCCCTGATAGTCTGAGCTGTATGAACTAGATGTGTCATTCACAAGCAATTGTACTTATATAATGTGTGCATAATATGAATTTGAATCTGGCTTGAATAATTTTCTCCTCAAAATTTGTTAGGATCTCGATAGTTGCTCTCAGTACACATGTACATGTAAGTCATACATGTAGGACTGGTTTTGCAGCAGAGTGATGGAGTAATGTGGCCGAGGATTCTTTGTTCTTAAAGGGAGAAGGCGCCAGCAACTAACAGGCATAAGTTAAGAATAAAAATGACATTGTGAGTATTGTGAGAATTATGGTTCATGGTGACAAAAACAGCCTAAATAAGGGGTACTGTGTGATACCTCATCAAGGCCCTATGAATTAGTTAATTTGTGTTTATATTACGTCTTTGTAAGTTTTACCCTAAGACAAAACTTGCAGAAACAGCTATAGGGGGAGGAGCTTATCAATTCAAACAGTGCATACATTACCACGGTGCGGCTAACACACGTCGCGTGGCATGCATTGGTCATGCATGGTCAGCTCCCTGCAGTACACGTGCAATCTGTTTGGTTGGCAAGAACTCAAATATTTTCTTAACTTATGCCTGTTAGTTGCCAGCACCTTCTCCTTTTAAGTACAAAAAAACTACAACAAATAACAGTACAACTCAGTGTGCGCATGCACTTGTATACTGTACACTCGTATACACCCACACCCGCACGCACACACACGTGCTGTGAGATAATTGATTTAGGTCTGTGTTAGTCGATTATTGCCAGTGTGATTTACTCGCTTGCTTTGAATTGACTAAAGATGTTGCTTTTAGTGGTAGTTACATACACATGTATGATGTTACACGTGACTATGAGTCTCTGTACAAGTGAGTGAAGTGACCACAACTTCCTTTAAATAAAAAAAACCTTTTTTGATGGAAAAAACCCCATAAAATTCATGCTATTCTTCTAACTTCTATTACCTAAATTAAAAGTTAAATACTATAAATTCATACTGGTTTTCATCAGATTCCCAGGAGCAAGTGTATTGCCATTTTGTTCAACTATAGGCCTACCTACTGGTATGCAGATGTCATAGTCAAAGCAAGTGGCTACAGCTTTTAGTCCACATGTATTCCTAGTAAAAGCATCATGTAGCCTGTTGTGTGATAATTTGAATTGACCCAGTGAAAGAAAATGGTAGTCGTCAAAACAGCACGCACACCCACCCACCCCCACCCCCACAATATGTACTTTCCATACAGGGAAAAAATTAACATTTTCTTTTGGGGGGCTACTTTTCCTGTTTCAGAGCTTCCAGATATTCTTTTGTATTGAAGTCTGACAATTTACAGGGGATCTTTTACACATTTCGGGGGCTCTTTTACCATTTCCGGGGCGAAATCACCCGGAGCCCCCATGTTTGCCTTCATGGCAATGTCATGAAGAAAAGATTATAGACCTGATATTTTCAGGTAAGATCAAGAAAAACAGTAGTTAATGGCATGTACTATGTTTCATTACTGATTTGGTTGAATGAAATCTGCTGTATTGTGCATCACTTCTGACCGTTGGCAACTGAAATTGCCATTTCAAAACCGGCCACTGTAGTGAACGATCAAATAACGATCGATCAATCAATTCATTACAGCACTAGTCGCTTGCAATCCCAATTTGTCAGGTTCTGGGGACTGTTCATGAAAGTTGTCAGCTCTGACAAGATGTCAGACTCCGTCAGTTACCGTAGTAACAGTCAGTGTGCAGTGCTTCTCTGCCAATCAATACCAAGGATTTTACTGCACTTGTCACAGTCGGAAAAGATGGACTTGTCGGATATTTTATCCGATAAGTCCTTTCATGAGACACACCCCTGATCCTCAGCTCTATATACATGTCGATGCTGGTACCATCCCTTCCTGACATGGTAAATATCAGCTGATACATGAATCCTGAAGCATGTGTGACCAAAATGTCAGTTAGTCAGTGACCTACAGTACAGGCTCAGAAGCCATGATCTTTCAATGGTCAAACTCCATTGATAATGGCCAGCTAAGGCTATTATTTGCGACTTTTGTTGTGTTCCTTAGTGTTAGATCCTGTAATTCATTGAGCTTAGCTAATCCCTTCATCAAATTCATCACATGCTATTCCCACTTTAAGCTTTCAGACTCCAAAATCTAATCTGCTTTTCTTTGCATCACAGACCATTGCTGGTATACTTGACCCACTTTATATCAAAACAACAGTGGTTCTAAATTGCATTGGAGTACAAGGCCTTGTGGACTTTATAATGTCTTCCCATACCATCCAGTAATCTGTTATGTTTGTATATCCAGGGCTCGACACTAACACTTGCCCACTTGCCCAGGGCAAGTAAAAACTCAGATTGCCTGATTGGGCAAGTAAAATTTTGATCATGAAATGAGCAAAATATGTCCTTAAACAACAAAAATATGTCTAAAATTTTGTGTTCAGGTCTATTTCAACATTTAGTTCATTGTATTTAATTTTATGACTAACTTCATAAATCACACCTATTGCAACCCCCAGAATTAAAATAATAAATGTCCAATGCTATAAAAAGCCTTATTGTTGAAATCTAGTGAGAAATCATGTTTAAATGTTTTTGTTACTTGTTTATCGGGCAAGTATAAATCTGAAAGTGATAATTTCACTTGCCCAACGGGCAAGCAGGCAAAAAAGTTAGTATGGAGCCCTGGTGTATCATACCAAATTTGGGAAAAATCTTTAGATTTTTCTAGTCTTGCTAATGAGATGATAGACCTGCACAAGTCGTTATGGCATTTAATCTCAATAATATCCTGTTAACTCTTAGATTTGTATCATATTTGTACTGCTGAACCCGAATTTCATCAAAATTTAGTAATTTCGTTGAAAATTCAATCAAATAAAGCACATTTCAATCTATTTACATTAAAACAACAACACAAACTAACAACATAAACCAATAAGTCATCCCTGTCAGCTCTCATGTGAGTTTTTACCCAAAAGTATTTGACATTCTGACCTGAATGTTAAAGGGAGAAGGAGCCAGCAACTAACAGGCATAAGTTAAGGAAAAAAAATGACATTGTGAGTATTGTGAGATATATGGTACAGGGAAAACCCGTTATAACGAGCTGAGATACAGCGAGGTACCGCTTTTAACGAGGTGATTGTCTCTGTCCC
>JZLH01S0008592.1:2148-12733 GCA_001188425.1 Eucidaris tribuloides
TGTGTGTGTGTGTGTGTGTGTGTGTGTGTGTGTGTGTGTGTGTGTGTGTGTGTGTGTGTGTGTGTGTGTGTGTGTATGTGTGTATGCGTGTTAACAAATGTCTATGAAAGGTCAGTGTGTTTGCATGTACAGGTACAGTGGACTCTCATTAAAAACAACGTGACAAAATAACAATAACAAAGTAATTCTTTTCCCAAAGCTAAAATCGTTTTCACAACCCTGATATAACCAATATTTTGATAATGAAATTCAGGTTCCCACCCTTCCCTCCTCCCCCACCTCACCCCCCCCCCCCAAAAAAAATAAGCAGATACAATTATGTGCATACATGTATGCAATTTGCATAGATACTGTACGCATTTTGAATTATTTTGCATAAGGACGACAAACAAACCTATGAACTCAAAATTTCTCAAAATTTGGGTCATCAATAGAAATTAAAAGAGATGGAGTGAAAAGGGTAATAAGAGTCCCAGGGGTGGGGGCATAATACTCATCTGAGGCAACCTATCTGTGGTGCCCTAGAGATTATACATATAGTTTTGACCCTTGGAGTCCGATATCTATAGACACTAATTTGTCCACACAAACCATTTGAAAACTGATTTCCATTTCCATGCGGATGATAATGGTTCTGCCAGGTTTGGTTAAAATCTGAGAATTCATATTTATAAAGATTATGACGATATACTTTTCCCCTTGCCCCCTCCCCCTCCAACTCCCAAATGTACTTATTCCCCACTTGGACCCATGTTACCCACCCTGCAAACTTGTATTAGTCACTTGTCAGTGCATCAACACACAATATAGTTTGACTGTATTTTAAATATAGTTTGGGACCTTGAATCGGGCGGAGGGGGGAAGCTATACCATTTGAGGACCTGAATCCCCTTCACCTATAAGGATCATACCTGACACATTTGGTCTAAATTCAGTAATGTTCAGTGAGGTTTAAATATAAATCATCCCCATAGCCCCTTATCTGTGTAAACCGCTAGCGAGTAGA
Organism: Eucidaris tribuloides; assembly: GCA_001188425.1. Lineage (NCBI taxonomy): Eukaryota > Metazoa > Echinodermata > Echinoidea > Cidaroida > Cidaridae > Eucidaris > Eucidaris tribuloides. Next base: position 3,155 of record JZLH01S0008592.1, read on the forward strand.
CTGCTCCCCGTGCAGGAATTTCCAAATATTTAGATTCATTTTATATAAATAATCTTTTTTTTTTAATCTTCGAAATAAAATCAAATGAATATAAATCCAATGATAAAGATAAAGGCGTAAATATTCAATCTTGAATGGCGCGCCTCAAAAACCAACAACAACCCGTCATCCCCATCACGGGCCAAATGGGTCACCCTGGGTGTTGTCATGAGGAGTAATTACTTGCCACATATAGGGGAATCTAAACATAATGTAACTTAGCTAAATTATTTCTCAATCTACAGAAGATGTAGTTTGGAAATTATTTCTCAATCTAGAGAAGTACATGTAGTAGTTTAGAATTTAGTTTTGGCCCGTGGGGTTCTGACCCCGAGCCCCCAAGGGAACCAGGTTTACCATTTGAGGAACATTGAATCCCGGGGGGGGGGTACTCAGATTTGGTTCCGACGGGGGTGTGCGGCTGAAGTCGAAAAACCCGACCTTTTTTTAAGGGTCATTTTGGCGGAAAATGGTACCTATTATTAAGGGGTTTTATTAAGAAAAGTGGCATTTTTTTAGCATTTTAGCGATGAAATAGGAGAAAATATCTAGTGTAAATCGTGAAATTTCAAAATCATGACCCATGTTTAAGGATATTTTGCGAAAAAGTCACCTATTAAAGCGGCACACTCCCGTTCACCTTACTAGGCAAGTACCCCCCCCCCCCGGGCATTGAATCTGCTTCTCCTTGGATCATTTCTGCCACGTTTGGTCTAAATCCAATCCTGTGTTTTAAAGGTGCAAATGTGGGTTGTCCCGATCTATGGGGCCTTCCTCCCAACTCATCACCCATCAAGGGCCAAATGGAATCACCCTGGGCATTGTCACGACGACACAAATAGGGGTTTCTACACTCAGTTTGATGACTTGGCTGAACTATTTCTCCCTGGATCTAGACAAGATATTTGAAAATAACCTAAGTTTTTGGCCCTTAGGTGCCTTGCCCCTGGGCTCCCAGGGGGACAGATGCACAATTTGAGAAAGATTGAATCTCCCTGCCCCCCCCCCCCCGGATCATTTCTATTGCACTACGGGACGACGGACAAAACGAAATCACAATAGCTCACTTGAACCTTTGGCTATCGCGAGCTTACTGTTGTGGGAATGCACTTAATCTTCCATTTCACTACAGCAGACTCTTAGCCCGGCCTTATCCCGCATCCTTCCTACGTTTGATTTCGTTGTCCCACACACAAACCCATTTCTAAATTTGTCTCTTCTTGTCACTCCCACAGAAAATCGTAACATCTTTAACTGTCCACAAACTCTTCTCCTCGCCATATTGTGAGAGGGACTGTCTCAAGGCTGTACATCATGGCTGAGTTTACCACTGTCATATACAGCTGATGTTCCGCTTTTTTCTTCCCGCTACAATTTTGCCACACATCACTCTTGTGATCTTCCATCGATTCCAACCTGCCTGGATTCTCTTCTTTTCTGTCTTTCTTGTTACAGTCCCCATTACTTTCCAATGTCGAGCCTAAGTATTTGCAGTTTCACCGTATCTCCACCTGCAGTCTCAATAACACAAATGTGCTCTGCTTTTGTCTGGCTATTATTCAACCATTCCTCTCATATCATATTTCCAACTTTCCAAATTGTCCTCAATCTACTCCCTGCATATCATCTGCGAAGATAATGGCCGGTTCATGCCCCCACCTCATACGTCCGTCTGTATGTCCATCACCATTGCCAACCAGAAAGGGCTCAGCGCCAAATCCTTGGTGCCATCCAACTCTCACTTTAAATCATTCAGTCACCCTACTGCACACCTCACGGCTAGCATGCTTCTTACATATCTTGCACTATCCTCACTTACTTTTACTACCCCTGATTTTCTTACTTAATACCATAACTCCTCTCTTGGCTCCTGTCATATGCCTTCTCAAGATCTGCAAACACACATGCCCCTCTTTCGCAAATATCGCATCCGTCGTGATCCTACTTGGCATAAAGCCGTACCTGCTCCTCACAAGATTGGCATTTTATTTCTCAGCGTAGCTTCCACCACTCTTTCCCAGAGCTTCATAGTATATGACTCATTAACTTTATTCCTCTATAATTACTCTCCAATTTACTTGTATTATTAGATTGACACTAACGTGCTTTCCCTCCAGTCATCAGGCATTCTTTCACTATCCAAGATCTTATTCGACAGCTTTGTCAGGTAATCCACACCCATGCCACCCAAAATCATCCATACCCCAATTGGTATATCGTCTGGACTCATAGACTTTCAGTTCTTCATTCTTTTTATATTGCTCTCACATATTTCTAAACGATAGGTACCTCCACATCCAGTCTGTCTGTAGCATCTATCCTTTCCTCTGTCACGTTTTCTTCATCAGTTTCTCCAAATATTCATGTCATCTTTGTAGATCTAGCTCTTTCAAAACATCCTCGTCTTTATCCTTTATCAACCTAACCTGCAACATATCTTAACTAGCCCCTTCTCGCTGCTTTGCTAATCTGTTTAGATCTTGTTCTCCCTCCTTTCTGTCCAACTTCTCATACAGTTCATCATATGCCCCACTCTTGACCTTTGCCACTGCCTTCTTGCGTCTTTACACTCTTGTTTACTTGCTTCATCTCTCTGCTCATCCCGTTTTGCAAATGGAACATCTATCGATTAATAATTTTGAAATCGCAGTGAAATGAACTAATTGTCTGCAGAGACTGGCGACCTGCGGCCCGAGGTGCTTGGCAAAAAATGATATCACAACAATCCCCCTAACCCCCACCTCTTTGACTACGACTCTCATCTCAGATTGGTTATTCCCTGATTACAACCATGGACCTACTACTCTAGGTCCATGTTACAACCAATCGAAGAAGGAGGAGTGGTGTGGTCGAAATCGGGGGAGGGGGTAATATTGGTATATGTCAAGGCTCCTCAGGGCACAGATAATCAGTTTCTGCAGACACAGACAGTAAGTACATTTTCACTGCGATTTCAACACTATAGATGAACAGGTTGTTGCACACGCAGACTTGGCACTGCTCTCATTCCCATTAGATAGAAATCTTCCGATTATGTTTATAATGTGTGTGTGTGTGCTAATGCTAATGTTTTTTGTACTTTTGATGTTATAGTGTAAAGTAATATATTTAGCCTATCATGATGATTATGTTGATGAGGATTGTTATTATTATTATTATTATTCTTCTTCTTATTATTATCATTATTATTATTTCTATCATTATTACATTCAGTGTTTATTAAAGTTTCATCAAAGATTTTGTGATCTTCAGGTTGGCAACGTACAGATTATTTTGCAAATGATTTTGGAAATGATCTTTACAAGTACCAAAGCACTACTTTCATTTTTTTTTTGTAGATTTAACCTTAGATTTTAGTTTTATTTTATTTTTTATTTGATAAGAATCTCTTTAAATTGGCAACTTTAGTGATTATTTGATTAAAATGATATCTAGAAATGATAGCTAATTAGTTATAGGAAACGTGTATTTTCCCGTATTTTCGTGTAGTGCACAGTTTCATCATGAATGGGCAATGAATGGCAAATCATAATTATACAGGAATGTGAAATGGAGGCTATTTGGAAAATGGCTGCCACGACTCTCCTGAGCAAATGACCCAATGTCTAAATTTGTTTATTATATATTTATTAATGTCTGTGTCAAGTTTGGTACTTTTAGACAAAAGTTAACAATAGGTTTGATATGCCTAATTAAGCTGCTTAGAATAGAACTGATTTCTGTACATTATCATACTTCCCTTGTACACAACGTATTGATATAACACACCCATTGATACATGCATTGTACAGTCTAAATATCAATGTATCAACTTTGGATTGCAATAATTTCTTTTTCCATACAGCAATGAATCTAGAATTTTTACAAATTATTGACATGATATGTGGGCAGTTTTTAATAAAACATGAATTCATAAATTGAAAGGGTTTTTGAAATATATGGAAATATATTTTGGAGTATTATTCATATTTTTGGAAAAAATCGTAAAAAATCACATTTTTGCCCATAAATTTCAACTATAATGCACTTGAATCTTCTTAGATACGGTATCATCTTGTAGAAAATTTAGTCCCCTTTAATATGATGTCATACACGTGGCAAAATATGGTTCCGTTACAAAGTTATCTTCCGAATTCCAAAAAACTATTTTTCAAGGCGGCCATTTTGATAAAATGGCTGCCACGGCTCTCCTTGGCAAAATTCTCGAGGGCCCAATATCTAAATTTGTTTATTATATATCAATCAACATCTGAGCCAAATTTGAAAGTGAACAATTCGGTCGATATTTTGGACTTAACCGCCGGACTATCTTGTTATAATGAACACCTTGGGACCACAAAGGTTACTTTGCTATAGCAAGGTTGCAAAGCAACGTCATGCAAAAGAATATTACAATTTGGGGACTGCAAATATTTTTTACAAGATTTTATTCGTGGACTCTCATTTTAAAGAACACTGATATTTTAGTTATAACAAATTTTTCCTGTCCCAAAGTCGAAATTATCTTTGTATAGTATTGTTTTTGCAACCCTGATATAAAAAATTTTGATTTAAGAAAAGAGTTTGGTATAAGGAGAGCCCACTGAATCAGTATTTGTTTTAATGAGAGTCCACTGTACTTCTATGCCTCACATGTCTAAAGTTTCTTGAAAATGGGTACTCTGTTTCAGTCATCCCTTGTTTTTACCGGGGGGGGGGGACGATGGATGTCCCACATTAGCACAAATTTAATCCTGATTCCAATCATGTCATACACAACTATGCACAAACAAGCACATACATGTACACCTGTACACACTCTAACATGTAAAACACACACAAACATGTCAACACACACACAAACATGTCAACACACACACAAACATGTCAACACACACAAACATGTCAACACACACACAAACATGTCAACACACACACAAACATGTCAACACACACACAAACATGTCAACACACACAAACATGTCAACACACACACAAACATGTCAACACACACAAACATGTCAACACACAAACATGTCAACACACACAAACATGTCAACACACACACAAACATGTCAACACACACAAACATGTCAACACACACACAAACATGTCAACACACACAAACATGTCAACACACAAATGCATACACATTACCACACACACACCATGCACACCATACACCACACACTTGCGCAAATAAAGACATAACTGAGCATGCATACTGAAATACATACTACATACACTCTCAAATATGCGGTGTCCCCCCCCCCCCCCCCCACCCACCACCAATTTCACCATGGTCCCACATTACTTTTGTCTGTAAGAGCAAATTAAAGGCCTGGGGTACACCTACATGGCATGGAGGGCAGGGCGGGGCAACTACAGATTTCCATTCACCCTATTGCAATATTTTGACAACCATGAAACAGATTCAAGCTCTCCAACTGCAACCTTATGTAATTAATGACCAGTTATGAAAAAAAAACTTGTACAGGTCGATCAACACACATCACTCATACATGCACTCACAAAGTTAAAGTTCCATATCAAGTGACAAAATAGCACAGTATTGCAGCCAAGTTTGGACTATTTGTCATGTTTTCAGCAGAGGTTCAATAATATATTTCCCAACACGAAAAAAACTTTGATTTCTGGAGCAGAAATTTTCCTCACAACCAGTCAATTTTCAAAATCAGAATTTCAGTCCAAACTTGGCGACAAAACTGCCCTTACCATATGCAACACCATTAATTACATATTTCCATATAGTGATTTCAAAGTTAAAAATTGACATATCTTTTTATTTTGTTGAATTTGAAATAGTTTGACAAAGTTTCTTTGTATCATAAACACTTTGAACAAATTCTTCCATTTTTTGTTTCATTCTTTTTTTTTGTTCCACTGGAAGGGAAAGCACATGAACATTAGTTGTCAATTCTCACTGTACAAACAATACTATTTTTTAAGATTTTGATATTTTGTCTTTAAATACAAAATAGCAGTACTGTACATTTTTTTTTAACATAACCAACCACATCAACTGTGGTATAACAATGTGGTTATGCTTGAAAAGAATTTTTTGTTTTTGTTTTTCTTTTCTTTTTTTAAACTTATTTTTGGAACAGTAGTGTTTGACAGTGTTACAATCTTCGTTTCTCTTTTTTTTTTTGAACAACAGTCACATGGTGGCACTTCACAATAAAATACAATTAAAATAGTTTTCCATGCATTTTAACAAATACCATCACTGCAGTTCTCACTATAAATATATTTGTACAAATGTGTGAACTGCTTTGATTCTTTCACGTCCTACTCTCCATGATCTTTGTATATGAATACTCTTTCATTTACCAGAAAACAATAATTTACATGGAGTGAGTGAACCGCCTGCAGTTGCATCTCACTGACCAGCCTCCCACATGGTAGCTAATCTCATGTTTCTTAATTTACATTTAAAAGTTAAATAATTCTCTGAAATCACTGAGCTCATAGTTGTATTTAGAACAGAACATCTTGCCACCATGTCACAGTTGAGTCAAATATGAAGATAATGGCTCAGTGTCTGGCATGCAAAACTGGAAAATATATGTAGAGTTTCTCTGTTAAATTTTGCTTCCACTAGTTTTATTTACCAAGTAGACTCTCACTCCCCCTCTTCAAAACATGCCACATTAAAACTTAAAAAGGATTGTTTTGAAAAGGTGCAATTTTCATTTCCAGCCAAGTTGGTGATTCAATTACCAATTCAGGGTCAGGGTTGGGCCAATTACATTCCTAATTACATTCCTAATTACATTTTTGAGTGTTGCCAAAGACAACAAGCAGGTGTTAATTAACATGACAATAACCTCTTCTGGCTAGTCAAGGCAGGTTTTTGTCATTGTGATTTACACCTGGCCAAGAATGTAACTAGGAATGTAATTAGGAATGTAATTGCCCATCCCTGTTCAGAGTTTTGTTTCTTTTTTTTCTTAATCAATTTGATCAAATTGATGTAAATGGCTTTCAATTTACCTACCCATTTTCCAGTTTTGACGCCAGACTCTAAAACATGCATACATAATATGTAGGTATCTGCTTTCAACATTGGAAATGCGATTTTAGTCTGTCTGGAATTTCCATATTTCCATATTTCTGCATAAAAGCTCAAAATTATAGTAAAGAACCGTCATTTCAATGACAGGAAATTGGCATTACAGCCTATTCCCCCTGGGGGGGGGTGGGGGGCAGTGTCATTACAAGGTGTACACCATGCACGTGTATGGACTTTCAAAATGGACCCTAATCAAGTAATTATCTGTTGATCTCAGAATACCCTAAACAAGTACAGCGCACTCCCGTTATAACGAACACCGTTATAACGAAATTCCTGTTACAACGAAGTAGAAATTAAGGTCCCAAGATTATTATCTATATACCTTCATATACTTTCACTGTTTGGTAATTACGAAATTTTGATACAACGAAAGAAAAGTGTCGGTCCCGAGGACTGAAAAGATACCCTTTTAAAGTAACATTCAGTTGAAAGTATACCCTTTTTTCCTGATTTTGGCAATTTTGATACCCTTTTCAATGTACGCGAGTACATTGCCCGACCGTGAAAAACAACCCTTTTTACTCGTTTTCACACATCGCGTGGTACACCTTTATGACACGTGCCCCCCCCCCCCCCCCCCCCCCCCCGGCCTTTCCCCTCATAAATTCAACTACCCACAGCTACATATAGTCTACATAAATATAAAAAAACACAAAAAAAGTATCCAATTCTGAAGTTTTTAAGACATCTCTAATAGAAAAGCTCTATGGTTCCCAAAGAATACGATCTTAAACAAATTTCATCTATTCAGCTACAGTTTTGAAAGATTTGCTGGGCAGGAATTCTCCCAAAATTTTCTTTTATTGCAAACATGGTACCAATTTCTGGTCGGTTATCGTCAACCATCATAGCAGATCCATCTTGATAGCAGATACCTACATGTACTTTCATTTCTACATGATGAGCAGAAAGAAACTAGTTGCTGAATGACATCCCCTCGATAACCAAATAATTGAAGACACTGGTTTGTTGAACCGACTGTTTGAAAATCTGTTGTTGCAGTTCCATGTCCCATTACAATGTAGTAGCACCGTGGCATCACAAGGCAGGAGGCACAGGAGGAGGAAAGATAGGAAAAAGGCATATTATAGCACAGATATCAAAAACTTATCAAGGTTTACTGTTAATGTGTCATTAAAAAAAATCCAAAACTCAAATCATAAACCCTAGTTAACCACATGCACAAGTACTAGTGCTAATGTAATCAGTGTTTAGACTGAAAATAATAATGAATGCAGTACTGAATCAGATGGGAAAGGAATCAGCTGGTTTAGTTGGAATCGTGACCCCCTTTTTCAATTGATTAGAGGAGGACATTTTAGTTCTACCCCAACTGAAGACTTTGAACACATTTTGTAAACAATTTTTAAAGACGCTATATAACACTGTGGAATTGTCGAACTTTGCTATCTGACATATCTGACAGTGTTTGAATGGACAAATAAACACCCTAGAACACAAAAGTTTGGTCAGTTATGCTGTCCCTAGTACAATATGTGCAGATACAAATTGGCACATAAATTATTCTCGGGAAATTCTGCAACACATCAGTCTGTAGGGGAAAGCTGGAATGTTCTCTCAATGACTTTCAATTTTTTAAGCACTGAATGATCGTTTTAAACCGCAATTTTTTCAGGGCTTAATTTTTAGACCATATCAAAGACACTGGTAGCATGGGGAATCATGTAGCTCAGATTTTTTTAACTGGAAACATTGTCATACAATGCCTTTAAGAAATTGTTATATTCATACATAGTATCACATGAATTTCATCACTGTCCCTATAAAAGGCATGCATACATTTTCTGAGCAATCAGACACAAGGAAATAGGTACCCCATCTGTATATCTGGCAGCTCATGACCAAGGGCGGCCAGTCGGGGGGGGGTGGGGGTAGGGGATGGGGAGGGGAGAGAGAACAGGTCACTCCTTGATTTTAAAACTTAATAATTTTTTGGCTATTCATTAGCATCTTTTTTTATAGATTTTGCAAACCTATTTAAAATATAAATGTGATGATAATACATAATGAAACTATCAATGCAGGTGAGAGGGAGTCAAGTCACAATTTCCACATTTTAACAATATATCCTGAGGGGGTTTGTTACCTGCACGAGGGTATTGTTTTCTTCCCCCCATCCCCAAATTTTTCATTTCAAGCCTCAACTGTGCCAAGGAAAACCACTGTAAAGTAAAAACATTAGTGCATGTTAATGATCATTTCATTTCACTGTTAGAATGCTTACCATTAATTTAAAAGGTGAACAGGAACTGCTTGTACACTCCACAGCCACATATCTGGAAAAGTACAGAGCAACCAAAATGTGTGAGTATCTTTCTTTCAAAATCATCCAGATATATACAGCAAAATTCATACTTTGAATACATTTTTGTTATCAATTTGAAGTAACCAAAGTAAATTGTCATGATATGAAACATCATTGTTTTCCATGACTTTAATAA
>JZLH01S0008596.1:265-11362 GCA_001188425.1 Eucidaris tribuloides
GAACAGATATTCTAACCTATTTCCTGGTGGGAATGGTAATTGATGCAAATGACGTGTCTCATTTAAAAACAAAATTGCTGGGTTTGAACCAATTATTTCTTTATAGGGAAATCCTAGCCTTTATTACATCCTCTAAAACACAGTATTTGCAGATTACAGTCTACCAATCTACATATATATATTACGTAATTATTTTAATCAATCTATCAGTCTATCTATCTATCTATCTATCTATCTATCTATCTATCTATCTATCTATCTATCTATCTATCTATATATTTATATCTACGCTATCTACATATCTATCTATCTATCCAGCTATCTATCTATTTATCTATCTAACTGTATATTTGTCTGCCTATTTAACGATGTATTTACAAATTAGAGAAATTCGAATATGCGTAGTCGATGGGTGTGCCTCCATCCTCTATACAGGGTGTTCTTTTTTTAAATCAAAGGTCAAGTATTTTAAGAAGGTTCATTTTTAGTAATCTATACATACACTGATACATGTACACTGGAATAAGAAGTAACTTGTCAATTTTAATTTGACATCTTGATGATACAACATTGTCACATGCCATAGAGTTAGACTCCTCTTAAGGTAGAGGACACAAAACCTACATGGGCATTTCCATGAATTACTGGACAAATCACAAATTATATAAATTGCTCTATCTCGAATCATATTACATTTTAATGGGTTGAATGGTTGAAGCATGAAGAAAACAATGGGGCACATCATTCTACTCTACAAATTACGGTCTTCACACAACCTATAGGAGAATCAGAACCAATATCCGCGAATGAAAATACCACATGTGGGACTTCACGTGTGGACTAAATCTCAACTTTTTTATGAAAAACCTAATCATATTCTGGCAGTTTTTCCATGCCAACACAAAGTCATCTCTCTCTCATTGTTTGCAAAGTAAATAAAGCCGCGCACATATTGCATACTTAAAATCTGAAAAAAGACTATGAAATTAAAACGCAAATTTGTGTGGATGGAAAAAATGTATACGTAACTAAACATCCGCTAACTAGCTTAACCGTAACGTAACTAAACCATGTTTGTGCATTTGTAAGTTAAAGAATAAAAGAGTTTTATCATAAGTTATATATATCAAATGAACTTCTATCAAGACACCAGAATATACGCAATGAATACCACAGTTTGTTTCAGTTGAGAACAGGTTGACAAAACTTTGAGACAAAAGACTTGTCATTTGTTCCATGTCCTCTTTTGTAACGTAAGCTAACCATAATAAAAGTTTAGTTATTACCGGCCACCTAAAAGACATGTCCATGATTTTGCTCTGAATTGTTCCGAAAGTGCGGTGCCACGTATAGAGATCGACAGTACCAAAAACGAAATATATATCAAAGCATATTCAATGTAACGAGCCAAATGTTTGAGATAAAGTTTTGTATAAACAGTGTAAACGCTAACCTAATCATAAGAATCGCCCATAATGGCCTTTTCCAAGTGTTTGGTTTGATCGATTTTTCTTAAAGCAAATCGCATTTCAATGAAATGCTATCCTCTCTTCTAACTTTTGGCAAGTAAATATTATGTAACATAATAACCAGTGTTTAGCTGCAAACTCTGGTGATCACATCCCTTGCCAGATTGATGGTTACATTTTCATCTAACAGGGTAATTTCCAGCAGCAAGCCTTACCCCAAATTCTTCTTCTGAATATGGATTTGATTTTTAGATTTTCATAAAACTTGAAAAAATGGAGTTTGTATTTATCACGTTCAGGATCGTTTAATTCAGTGATCAGTGGTAGTGGTGATGGACTCATGGTCTCAAATTAAACTTATCCTCTTTTCCCATAAAAGTGAAACGTAGGCCTACCTTTTATTCAAATGGCTGTCCTTTGAATTTCGGTTATCTTGTTAGGAACACACTGTATACCAAGATTAAGTGGCTCGGTGAAAGTTTGATCAAAAAACACTTCTAAGTCACTGACTTACCGTAAAGCTTGAGTGAGTTTAGTGACATATAACCTTTGATGGATCTGATACAGAATCTAGAAATTAAATTCCTAAAACTGAAAATCTAAGCAGAAAATGACATTGCAGAACAAACTTCGTTGTCTTATTACCTTGACCTTTGTCTTATATAGTCATATGAAATTATTTGTCTTTTTTTCCAGACCAATTTACCAAACAAAATTGATTATAGGGAATCCTGATTATGTTAAGGTGGAAAAGGCACTTGAAGAAAAATTCACTGACCCTGGGCATCGATCAATGACCCTTTTGAGTCTACAAATCTACAAACACTATTTGTCTTTTGTTTTTAAACTTGTTTGTCAAATCGTATCAATAATGAGCATTCCCAACTGCAGTTACGGTTAGAAAATGGCATTTTGGATATAGCCTATCGACCTCTAATATTTTACATTTGACCGTGACCTTTGATAACTTTGACTAGACAAACTATTTGTCATTTATTGACAGACTTTTTTCACTAATTAAAATTTACAATGGACTCACTGATCTGATGCTACAGATTCACACTGGCATTTTGGGGAAAAGTTCATTGACCTATAACCCTCGACCTTGGCCTTTGACGCCTTCTTTGAGAATACCTTTTTTCGTTTTTCACCTTATCACCAAATTATATCAATCATGACCTTCCCTAACTAAAGTTGTAAACAAAAAATGGGACAAATTCATTGACCATTGACCTTCAACGGAATTGTGCGGAAACTAATAATTTTATCCTTGGTCTAGCCTTGGTCCAGCCATGGTCCAGGTTCCGTCAAAATCCCTCTAGTAGTATTTCAGTGGTCTCGTTCAAAAGGAATGTAGACGCACAGACGTAGCAACATACGGACGGACAACTCGAAAACACAACACACAAGCAAAACACACAAGCACAGACGTATAGCAACGTACGTACGGACAGCTCGAAAACACAACACACAAGCAAAACACACACGCAAACACACACACACACACACACACACACACACACACACACACACACACACACACACACACACACACACACACGACGCCGATATAATCGTCTTCATCATCGTCGACGTTGTCGGCATTATCATCATCTTATTATCATGAACATTTTATCATCGTCGTCACCATCATCATCATCATCACCACCATCATCAGTATTATCATTATCATCATTATCATCATTATCGTCATTATCGTCATCATCGCCGTTATTGATTTATCATATCATCAACAGAAGCACGATATCGTCACATAATCTTCATTATTGCCTGTAACAACTCGAGCCAAATAATCTGCAGTATGATGTTAAATGCATACTAATGACCCTCCATTTAAGACTCCTTGCCACGTTAAAGTGCTGAAGAATTCCTGCAGGAAATCAGCTGTTTAGAGGGCTTTTTGATAAAAGACATTGAGTGGCACGCCCGGGTGGCACGTTGTCTTAAATTTATACAAAATTGACATATGAGAGTATACTCTCTTTCGATTCGATTTAATGTCCCATTTCTAAAAACTGAAAAATACAGACCGCCCGACTTGCGGAAGTTTCGACGAACCAAAATGCATCGCGTGATCCAGGGCTCGGTTTGTTTTTTATTATTATTTTTAGGGTATGCTGTGTATCTTTTAGGGGTTCTGTAACACCTTCGGCTTCCTGATGCATGATCTAATTGTATAGGGCGCTTTTCCCATCAACTGCGCATGTGCAGACTAGACAGTTTTTACAAGGTCATTTTCTTCTTGTATAGGTTAGCTCTACAATCTACTAAAAATTGTTTTATTTATTTATTTTTTTTTTACAAAACCTACATATATCATTAGTGATTGTTTGATTATTCAACAAAATCTATAAGGGCAGCTTCGTTATTGAGGTACATTCCTAAAAATTGTTTTTTTCTGTGGTGTAACCTTTAATTCTTCAGGCTTTGGCAACAGTAAGTCGATGGTGTCTTAAGATAGCACGAGCACGCATGCGCATTAGGTGGAAAATGCCCCAGTCAGGCTTTGCATTGACGGTTAGTTGTAGTCTGCAGGAATCTTCCAACAACGTGGCAAAGATCCAGAACATGTTGATAATCAAACACTTACAGGCATAAACAGACAGGAAATAAAGTCATGAATATAATCTCCTAAATCTCATCTGCAAGAACTATTTGACCACAGTGTCGTTTAAGTATGAAAAATAAGTACACGTAAACAATTTAATTTTACACTTGAAAAAAAATTGTGTTTAGCGAGTAATCGCTTTTCTACATTTTTGCTATCACTTTGTAAATATATTCACAGGCTTAACGTCATGTCAAATCACTTAAAGGCAAGGTTCACCCTGACATCAAGTTGGTTTTAATAATAGAACAATGAGCTGATGAGAGAAACATATTAATGAAAGTTTGGCGAAAATCCATCAAAGAATAAGACAGTTATGAAGTTTCAAAGTTTTAAATTTGTGACGTCACATGCGAGCAGCTCCCAATATGTCATGTAATACAAATTCCATAAATTGCCATTTTTTTTAATAGTTCACGATAATTGAATGTTTTTTTTTTAAAGAAGCATGTATGAAATAATAATCATTCTCAAATTTCTGAGAAAAGGGCACTTTTATGGAATTTATATCACATGACATATGGGGAGCTGCTCGCATGTGACGTCAGAAATTTAAAAGTTAAAACTTCCATAACTCTATTATTCTTTGGTGGATTTTCAACAAACTTTCATTAACATGTTTCTCTCATTGTTCTGCTTTTATTAAAATCAATTTGATGGCAGGGTGAACCTTGCATTTAACACCAATGTCCAATTTATAAACGCTCTAAGTGGCAATAATCTAAACATCATTTTTTTTAATTGCAAACTTCTCTGTTATTTCTTTCTAAACTCAAATTTTACAGTGTATCCGGAAATAAGTCATCATCATTAGCAGTTAAACCACATAATACATTTTCAACGTAATAATTACCCCATTTTCCTTTCGTATGTCACAACGTGTCCCTAATGTAGTTGAAGTGTGCGACCTTTACGAATAGGGCATTTGTTACCCGTTTCCTTGTAATAACTCTTGGATAATATAAGGCGATCGACGAGTTATTGTTTACAAAAATCAAATGATTTCTTCAACTGATACCTCACATAAATTCATTTGTTGAAAGAAATCTTAAAAACATCTCTCCATCATAGCATCGGTGAAAGCCGTTGTCGTTTTTACAGTATCTTTGAATTGACGGAATTTGCACTTCTTTTGCATTTCTGGAACCGCTTCAGTGGATGATTATGATATCTGCAGAATAGTTATAAAATTAATTAGATGAAAGTTTTCTGTTAAAGTTGTCAAGTTTTCAAGTTAGACCGCTCAAACATTGTCTGCACAACTTTGGTCAAATGATTGTTAGCTTCAACGAGTCATTTATTTCCTTTTCAAGTGTAGGAAATATAAGAAGTTTCGTCGAAAATGGACGTTTGTGAAAGCGTACAGAAATGGGTTAATGGTAGAGTTACACCAGAGAATGTTATCGACAATGTGTTCAACTATTTTGTTCGAACAATGGCATGCTCTGATATGTTGGTATATTTCGTGAATTTCAAACGGCAACCAGCTAATGATGAACGCCATTAGTAGGACAGAAAGGACTTTAACAGTCTTCCAGTGATGGGTAGCCTCTGACCCTCGGTGGACTCGCAAAATAACAGTTTCGTTGTGATTCTCGTCGACTTTATGAAGTGAAGATGTGACACTCTGGCTTTCAAATTTAGAATCAGAAATGCATTTGTATGCCACTAATGTGACATCATCAGTGACGTACAGACCACTGGCCTTGTCCCGACCCAGACTAACATCGTGGTCTGATTTGTTGTTGGTTTGATGACGAGGTTTGGTGATTTTCTTCTGGTTTTGTAGAACGAGATACGCCCGTGTGCTCATTACCGAAATCAAAAGGAACGGGAGTGCGAACTCTAAAGTCATCAATATGGCGACCACGTAAATATTTTGATGGTATCCGATGTCACATGTTTTTGGTGAGAAATATTCAAACTTGGTAGACACAGAGTACCCAACTCCCAACGAAGTATGTCCCGATACACACAGAAGCCAGATTACGGTGAACACGATGATAATGTGGATTGCGCCAGAACGATGCTTGAGCGCGTATCGAATCATCCAGTATCGATCGAGACTAATCGCGGTGATCGTGATGACCGACATATCGGTGGCTACGTATTCGAGTATCCACCACGCCAGGCCGAACACCCATCTCCGGTCACTATTGAAGTCATATTGACCGCGAGTACGATTCCCACCAACAGATCGGCGAATGCTAAATTTAAGATGTAAATGTTGGTGATGTTTTCACGAATCCGTGCATCTCTGTAATAGGCCGCTATGATGAAAATATTGCCAGTAAAAGTAACCAAGACAAATGTCCCATAGACGATCGAGATGGTGATGTACCATGCAACTGAGTGTTCCTTTTCCAATCCCCAGGCGTCCTCAGTTAGAGTTTGACTAGTAACATTATTTACAACTGGTTCGTTCAACCCAAACTTGTTGTCCATATTATCCATAGTGCTCAAAAAATGCCTTGCTCCTAGTTTGTTCGAGAAACAACAACTGGAAATGACCCAGATTTGGGAAAATTTCCCCAAAATGGCGCGGTAGATTGAAACCGTGAACACAAAATTGGTGGTATAATGAACAGCGTGGACTATTGTAAGACTATGAAAGCAATGAATATCATACTTGAGTCAGTTGATGAGATTAGTCCGTATTATCCATAGTAGTCAAACAAATGCCTTGCTCCAAAATAGTTCGAGAAACAACAACTGGAAACAACCAAGGTTTGGGGAAATTCATACAGTCACAACCGATAGGGTGTGGCAGACTGAAATTGTGAACACAGAATAAGTTGTAATAATGCAGGTACAGCGTGGAATATTGCACGGCAATGAAAGCAATAAATTTTACACTTCAGTCAGTTGATGAGATGATTAGAATCATCACGACTAGTTCGAGGGGACGTCTGTCTCCAATGAGTAAATCAGAAACGTAATGAATACTAGCGAGTTAATTATGAACCGGAGCGTGTAAGTGATGATAGAACTCAATCACTCGAACTTACCATTGTATCCTTGTATTTGCCCTACCCGCAACGTTTGCGGAGGCCTACTTGATTTACGTATACGAAATAATAAAACACAAATCTCAAATCTTACACCACAAGATTATTAAAAAGAATATGATGACTGGTGCCACTCCGTACCTTTAGCGCATGAATGATATTGGTGTATATCAATTACGGTATGACAGGAACCAAAAAAGTAATGACCGTAAATACCCCTTTCATAATGTATTTCGTTACGTATTGTACATACTTAAACAATAATCAGATCAGACTGGTGACCGGGGGGGGGGGGTTCTTGACTCTTGACACGCTACATCAAAGAATTCTCACTTAACAATTAATGGCGGTAATATTAAACGATTGCTTATTAAAAAAATGTCAATAATAAATCATCATGGAATTAAGTGAAAAACAAGTGAAGTACCAAATAACACGCGTTTTCATAATGGTTCGTGACGTGTAGTCTTCGCTGTGTGTAGTCAGAATTTTTCCCAAAACGGAGCATTTTGAGCTGAAATGCAAAAAATGAGCAAATAAGTAATAAGTAAAACTTGAGCAGTTCGACTGCGTGCAGTCGATGAGTATACCTCTGCGGTCTGTATTCCCACTCAACTTGATTTAAATTAGAAAACCTCATGCATGCATGTACATGATGTACCCAATCTGATCAGAAATTCTCAAGTTACGATGGTAACGATACAAAGTCTGACATCATACATGTAAAAGTTCTTTGGTCCTTTGATCTTTTGACCTAATCAGTTCATCAGTGTCTTATACTACATAATTGACCCAAGTTACATTAAGCACATAAGCAGTTCTTGAGTTATCGTGAGTAACGAGCCTAAATCAGGCATGTACGAGGCCTCGTGACCTATGACCTTCGACCTGTCAACTTCGAAATCTAATCACTTCATTGGTGCCTCATACTTTATATTTGACCCAAGTTACATGAAAATCCGATAAGCCATGCAGTATTCTGATGTTTGGGGTGACAATACAATACTTTGTGATAGATTAATGAAAAATTTGTCTGATCCACCAAAGCTATGTTTGGGCTTTAAAGGCAGTTTGCAAACATCCCCGCAGACCAGGAAAAGATAACCCATGCCCTTAGGCTGCTGATGAAGGTCAAGTCTGTGAAATCTGCGAGTCCGTAATTACCTAGAATTTAAAATATACGAAAGAAAAACAATAGCCGTTTAGTGTACGTTCTATGGCAGGATTTTTTTTCCTCGCGAGAAAAAATTCAAATCAGAGTCTAACGGTCACTATAATACCACTAAAACTGAGTTTCTAGCTCCTGTATTTTGCTAAAGGTTCCTAGATGGCGTTTTTTTTCTAAATGCCGTTGTATTTACACAATGTTAATTTTTAGGCATGCAAAAGAGATGCACTGCCTTTAAGCATGTTAAGTATTCTCTCTTGCCAGGGTTAATTATCTTCCATTCCTACTCAAAACAGAATAATCATTTATAGTTGACGGCCCTTTAATGTGATAGATGGACTTTCCTCAAGAGCTTGATACACTCGGTGAATCACATTTCCGTTTACATGGTCACGCTTGTTTGCACGAAGTACGTGTGTAAAATAACGTTGCTAGCTAGATCATGAAGGTCGCGACCCACTAATTCTTTGGCCCATAGGGATTTTTATTAATTTCGTCGAATTCGGCCCTGTATGTCG
Source organism: Eucidaris tribuloides (assembly GCA_001188425.1). Lineage (NCBI taxonomy): Eukaryota > Metazoa > Echinodermata > Echinoidea > Cidaroida > Cidaridae > Eucidaris > Eucidaris tribuloides. The sequence continues at coordinate 9,058 of JZLH01S0008596.1, forward strand.
ACAAATTATAGATTACCCTAGACCTTGACTTTTAATATGGCATTCACAATACAAATGATTTCTTCTTATTTTTTTTAATTTACACCCTGTTTGCCGAAACACTTTTTCGCTAACCTTTTGTGAAGTAGAACAGTCCTGATAACCTTTACCCCACCATGCAAAGTAGACAGGCGAGAAAGCCCTATGGAAGGCATGTCATCAAAATTCATTATCTAAATGCTAAAAACCACCAAAAATATCTCAAATCTAATTCACCAAATCTGCAGACATTGTATTTACCTAAACTAGAACAAGAAAAATAAAAGGCATAATCAAACATCAAAACGTTGTTTTAATTGGACTTCAGCTGTAGGGCTCGCTGTTCCGCGTACTAGCACCCTTACGCAAGTTACGCATATATCTTAACTCTTATTGTGTCTTACTATTGATATTATTATATATTGTTGATCTTCTTTGTATGTTTTTTATCTGCAAACTATCGTTATGTAATTGTGCCAAAATAATGTAATATACATGTACTTTCATGAGAATTTGTTCACATGGCCCTATGGCTTCTTAAAAAAGTTCTCTTTCATTCATGTCATTAATTTCATGTATGTCTTGTATTTTTATCAAATTGAATGAATAAATAAATTGATTGATTAATTATTTCAATTGATTGAAATTTCACGTTACTTAGGAAAGAAACAGGCTTTTCTAAATTACTCATAAAGCTGGTAGGGGTACATTGAATATTTTTCTACAAATTTAATATCTTTGTCACAGATTTTTTTTATGAAATGGGGATAAACATGTTCATTTTTTTAAATACATTTTTATGGTTATTGATTACCCCCCCCCCCAAAAAAAAAAACCAACAACAACAACATAGCTTCACAAAATTCATCGTAGCTTCAAAAAATTTACTTATCATTAAAATAAAAAATACACGACTAGTATTTGAAATATACTTTTATCTACAACATTTGAACGCAATAATTTACTCTGTCATCTGATCGTGCATGTGTAAAAGTTACAACTGTTTGTAATTGACACTAAATTTGAAAATTTGCTCAACGTGGTACTGTCCAAAAATGCTTGACATTTTAAGAGTTAGTAACTAGTGTCGTGGTCTTGGTCCCGATTTCGAGACCGAGACCAAGACCTTGACCATTCGTTCCCAGACCAAGACCGAGACTGAGACCCCCGAGACCGAGATTTTTTCCTTCCAAGACCGAGAACTGTGTTTTCAATACCAAGATCTCCAAAATTTGGTCTCGATACCGAGACCGAGACCTCGAGATCACAACACAGCAATGGTCTCGGTCCCGATTTTGAGACTGAGACCAAGACCTTGACCATTTTTTCCCCAAGACCGAGACCTTGAATGTCGAGACCGGGACTTGTTCCTGCGAGACCGAGACTTTTACCTTCCGAGACCGAGACCGAGATTATTTCGTTCCCAGACCGAGACCTCCAAAATTTGGTCTCGATACCGAGACCGAGACCTCAAAATCACAACACTGCAATGGTCTTGGTCTCGATTTTGATACTATAAGACCAAAACCTTGACCCCTTTTTTTTACCGAGACTAAGACCTTGAGTGTCGAGACCGGGACTTGCACCTCGGAGACCGAGACTTTTTCCTTCCGAGACCGTGACCGAGACCTGGACCAAAACTTTGAGTTTTGAGACCGAAACATTAAAAATTTGGTGTCGAAACCTCCAGATCACAATACTGTTGATAATTACACATCAATTTCAGCCCATGTGTTTTTATGCAACAAGGCAGATGGAAAGCCTCTTAATCGAAGCTACATTACATACCTGTTCATTGAATGTAAAGAGAGCGATATTTAACCAATGATTAACATAATAGCTTGGTATTTAATCGTGCATGGGGTAATTTGTTTTCAGCAGCCTTTTCCCATCCAGCACAATAAATGTACAAGTTGCTGACTGTGAATTTCGAGTATTCCTAAGAATGTGAATTCACGGAAAATAACCGATAATTAACCAAAGATTAAATAGCTGTGTAGTTTTGTGCATAAAGTGTTTTAGAACGTACCATTATACATTCAAAACATTCAATCCACTTGTTGGTCGGAGATCCAAAATATGATTTCTTTTTTGAAAAAAAAAATCGATGCTTAAAGGTAAGATTGAGAACATAATTCTAACATTAACTAACCTTCGTGAACAGTATTCTGGAAATGTCACTATAGTACAGGAGAGAGTAGGTGAAGACAACTTACTCCCACATTATAATGCAAATTATGTAATATAACTTTCACCTAGAAACCAATGTAGAATTTTGATGAAAGAA
>JZLH01S0008629.1:6161-20216 GCA_001188425.1 Eucidaris tribuloides
GGAGAGAGATAATTCTTAAATAATTAAATAATTAATATTACAACTTACTCATCTTCCGGAATCCGACTCTATATGTAGAGCAAGTGCATCAACGATACGTATCGCAAATGCGCATTGGCATAGCTTTTTGACCAGCGCCCGCGCCCACTCGTGTATTATTATGCATAGATGTGATGTTCTTTTGGCTAAGCTTTGATCTTTGAAAGACACGGTAGGAAAATTGTCTGGTAAGCTTAAGAAATCCCCACGCGGAATTACCCGACCGTTTTATAACCAGCGCGATGGAAACAAAGTGACATTTGTACAAAGCTTCCATTTTAATAAGACTGTATAGCTTAAACGTGACAGATAAGCAATAGCCATGCCTCATGAGCTTGGCATCTGCTGCGAATTATTCAAGGTGAACTTAATGAAGGTTATACTGTCCACAGAATGAACAAAAGCAATTATAGCCTAGTGGATCATTTGTTCCATCTCCTAAACTCTTAATAACGACGAGCCATCTTATTGTCTTGAATTTGATGAGTTTGGAACATATCGTTGGGTGAAAAACATTAATACATGTAACTATTTCATAAGTATTTTCTTTTTTCTGTTAATACCGCCTGTTTCAACGACTCAAAAATTAATTTTTCTTTTCTTATTCGCCACGCAAATCACAATATCCGGCAGCCCAAATCCAGATTTTTGGGCTGGACACCTTGTTTTAGGGTCTATAGTTTTTTGTCTATTGCAGATTATGATTAGTGAGACCATTAACTTGAAACAATCTGAAAACTGACACTCTGTCTGGCCTTGGGCATATTTGAGATATAGCCGAAAAAACAAAATGCCCGCCAAAATGCCTTATTTTCAAATAGAAAAATTACAAAGTCAAGTGTTTGTTTCAGTAATAGGACTAATTAGTTGCTATTAATTTTTAGAATTTTTACCTGAGACAAGTCTAATATGGTGTTTGTATCATCACAGATGAACATGTTTAATTTGCATCATTTCCAAGAAAACACCTTGTTAGTTCATTTCCAGACCTGCGACTTTTCCTTCCTCCTGTAAGTAGATGCAGCTAGGACCGGGTGAGTATCATGAGGCCTGGATGTCAGGCCCTGTAGGCCTCAAACAACACAGTTCTTAGTTATGTTTAGGATTCATATGGCCCACTAATTTAAACTGACACTACTGTCAGTCTTGAGTAATTAGAGGTTAATGCAGGAAACAAATGGACCGCAAAATGACCGATTTTGTCCAGAAAATACAAAAAGTCAAATTTTATTGTTTTAGTAATCTACGCAGTTTGTGCATTTTAAAAAGTCCAGATACCTTAGACAAGACTGATATGTTGTGTTATCTAGCAAATGGCATTGATAACGCATATAAAAAAACTTTGCTAAGTCTCAGTCGCAGACCCTGTGACACTGTTCTTCTCTCCAAGACGCACTGTGACCGGATGAAGCACCGCGAAGTCTGTGATGTCAGGCTCAGGTAGCCTCAATCTCAGTCATGTAATAGATTTCCATGACTATCAGTTCGAATGACACTCTGTAACGTAGAGCAATTTGAAGTATGCAGAAAAAATGGCCGCAAAAATACAAAAAATACGTCATAATTATAAAGAATAAATGAATAGAGTTAATTTTTCTGTGGTAACAAAACATCCTAAAGGTGTATATACTATCAATCTGATAGAGTTTGTATAATCAAAATGAGGCTGAAATTTCAACATAGTACTTTGTAGCAAAAACAAAATAGCCACTAAAATAATTCTTTTGTTATGGACAGAGGTCCTTTTTCACAACAGAAAATGTCCTTGGAATTATATGTAAACAGCCCATCTGAGAAACTGAGAAAAGTCTGGTCAAGGTTGCATGGTCCACATACATGTATTACATTTTGCAATTTATCCGAAGATAGCGGCCAAAATGCAAAAAAGCTGTAATACACATTTGTGAGTTTAGCAACGACAACGACAGTATCAGAATCTAGCTTATGTTAAGATGCTATGATAATCTGTCACCACGAGTCACAGTAAGTGTAGAATGGTGTAACGCTCTACTTGTTGTTGGGTGTATTTTCAAGAAAATGTCGTAATTTTAAGAATCCTAAGTCAGTTTTAGTAACAGTTTCATCATCCCAGGGAAGGTATGTATGGATGTACTGTATTGTATGCTACCCTTAAACATTACACTGAAAATGGTTCCATTTTCATCATTTTTGAAATCCTGAGATAAAGATTGATATTTCCTATGTGAATTATTTTAATTTCATTAAATCAATGATTACTTTAAAAACATTTCAGTAATTTTTTTAAAGCTCATGATAGAAAAAGTTCTCTTTTTCGAACAATGATTATCACAGAAATATTACAAATTCTTGCTGCACATCCTCATCAGAAAAAAAAAAAATCAGTATAATTTATAATGATCAATGTTTAATGACTACAGAATGTGGCCGCGGAAATGAATGAGCTGGTTCTTGTGAAATCATTGTATTGTTATACATTTACCGGTTGTTTACGCAATTCCAGTTTTGTTGGAAACAAAACTTTTATCACTTCCAATAAGCCTTCAACAGTAGTAATATATGCAATAACCATTGTGTACGATCATCTTACAGCCTTTCATTTGCACAAGCAACTTGTAACAGATAAGCCTACTGTCAGGTGTAAGTTTTCAATTTCTACAGTATACGAGGCATGCTGAGGCTGCCCTTCTTTCCTTTAGAATCCACCGTGACTGTATATATTTATAATGGAAAATGTATCATTGGCATTCCATTTTGTCGTGATATCTGCATCCTGGAAAGACTGGTTAAGTTTGTATTCTGAAGGCAGCGCCTACTTCGGCTGTAGAGAATCATTCCTCACTTGAAAAGTGCTGTCTGTGAGTGGAGCTTCCTTGCCCACGTGCGGCGTGTAGACGCTGCTCTTTAGTGTCGACTTACAATTTTGCTTCTCCTCTGCAAAGGCCATTATAAGGTCAAGTTTCCAGTGATTGTGGTCCTTTCAATTGCAATCTCATCCTACTGCTGATGTTTATGCTTACAGCTTTTTATCCCTCTGCGCACACGATCATTGAAAAGGTGGTTGAAGACCTCCAGTACACCTCCCATTCTCCACAAGCAGCTTTTGGTACTGCAGATTATTGGCATTATGACATCTTGTGTCCTCTGAAAAGGGATCAGCCAGTGGAGGTGAAGTCGCGGCTGGAATATGCGGCATATCTTGACAGTACAACTGAGGCCATTGCTGTTTGAGACACAACAATTCGTCCATAGGATGCCTAGTATCTGTCCAAAGCTGCTTCCTACATGGAACTGGAAGTGCGTGGATATTTCTGGCCAAATTGATAGGGAATTGAAGACACATACCCGGCTCTTTATTCAGCTGTCTTGGTGTACACTGTCAGTTTGTAATTGCTGCATGTAGAGCTCTTTTTGTGAGTGTGGTTAATGTTTCTTCTGCATAATTCATGCCCCTGATGAGAATGCCTTTGTAGGAAGCCTTTTGATTGTCCATACCCGCACAACGTATGAATGCTGGTGCCTGTTACATAAAAACTGTAAATTAGCCTGAAATATTAACTATCGAATCCAAGGGAACTTGATCACATCATTGGTGGTATGACAAACCGGTTTCAATGACACACTGGAAAATGCAGGACGTTCAGTGTAAGGAAAAGCTTCAAGAAGCGCCCAATTAATGAACATTTGTCCCAACCTTATGCTATGAATATACAAAGCAACAAACATTATGACATCCTGGCCGGCAATGCCTTGTGCTGGGATCAAGACTTTCAAATCAATATATTCATTCAGTCCACTCAAAGTGTAAAGTAATCCATCATTTGCCCTGTACTGGTAGAACATTGACCACGAATAAAAAGATATCAGTAAGTTCAAAACTCCATCGCATCTCGATAACAAGGCAATTTGCTCATTAATAAGATTGAGCTCTGGAAAAGAAAAAAATTGACATCATAAAGACAGAGGATAATTTTGTTTATTCTATAATTAAACCGCCTGCTATGCCTGCTTCTGTAATGGAGCTCATCTTAATGTACTTGGTGTATGCAGAATTTCACCCTGATTGTCCTAGCCTAAAATCAAAGATAGAATGACACAGGGAGCTCAGGCTGTCTCTCTGTGATATCTACCGTATATAAAGTAACTGATTTTCAAATGGGTAGATTTTATCTTTGACATCCAGCTGCGTCATGAACGGGATGGTTTCCACAGAGCATCAACGACGGGGTCAAGTGACGCCTTTTTCACCTAGAACATTGATTCGAACTTATAGAAATGATGAGCCGTACTTGCAGCCCTAACTGCCCGCATTCAATAACAGTGTGGTAGCAATAACTTCCATTAAAACTTTGAAAGTTGCTACGAGATTAGACACATGGTAAAGCAGCATACATCCCTGTGAATACAGACTAGCAGAATTTTGTAAATTTGCTGACATAACAAGTCATCATTCCGTCATCATCCTCGTTTGAACCAAACAAAAGAGGGAAAATGCTTCTTTTAAATACAAATATGAATTACAGCTTTTGGCATTTGGCCACCATCTTGATTTATGAGAATTAGTATGTACACTATTGGCCATAATTAATCAGCCACCTCCTGAAAAGTGACCCTTTTCACTCTTGTCCATAGAAATACAGCAAAAACTTTGTATAATGATATGGAGTGATCATTTTGAAACTAAATATATTTGAAATTACTTATTTCACTTGAAATAACAATGTACTGTATCATTTTAGAGTCAATACTTCGTTGGTCCACTTTTCGCCTTACACGTATTTACACGTTTTGGTATGTTATCAACCATTTTCTTCACACATTCAGTTTGTATGAGCTTCCATTCTTGTCCAATTTATTTTTTTTGTATTCTTTCAACAGTCCTGAATCTATCTTGTTCGACTTTCCTCCAAATGAAGTCCCACAGTTTTCATTGGGGTTCATGTCAGGACCTTTTCCGGGCCATGGTAGAATTTTAAGGTGGTTCTCTGTTGCCCATTTCTGCACAGCCTTAGCCGAATGACACGGGCATTGTCTTGCTAGAATTTTGCTTCTCCGTCCCAGAATAAGTGCTTCAGAGATGGTGAAGCATAGTATTTAGGATGTTGATGTAGTGTACCCCATTGATAGTGCCATACACCTTGTGCAGCTGTCCCACACCACCTTCAGCAAAGCACCTCAGACCATGATACCCTCACCTCCATGCTTCATAGTGTGATTAAAACATTCAGAAATGTATTCTCTACCCTTTCTCCTTCTAACCCTGATTGGTTTGTCAATAACCAGGCAATATCTGCATTCGTCACTGAAGAGAACTTGTCCCAGTTCCTGTTCTTGTTTTCTCTTGCCCACAGCAAACGGTTTCTTCGTGCTACAGTTAGAAGAGGTTTCTTCTTCGCTCTGCAGTACCTTAGACCGCCCTGTTCAAGCCTTCTGCTAATTGTTCTTGAACTTAGGGCTCTACCAAACACTGTTTTAAGTTCTCTTGCCATTTGCTTAAGGTCTACTCCTGTTTCTAGGTGGTTCTTTGATTATGGCTTTGTATTGTCTGGGTGTTGTCAGTCGTTTCCTTTCTTTTCATGACATTTGCTTCGCTGTGCCTGTCTCCTTGCGGTTTTCTATGAACTCCTGGGTGGTTCTTTGGGCAACGTGCAATCTCTTAATGATTTTGTTCACGCTATACCCTTCTTCATAAACCATAACGGCCCTCATTCTGTGTGCTGAACCCATCCTTGGCCTTAGGGTCATGTTGTTTTCTAGAGAAAAGGGGGAAATTCTGACATTCAAGCCCCTTAAAAAGTGTGATTTTTTTACTTGAAATATGGCGTAATAAATAAAGATTGTATATTGACAACAATTTGATTAACTTAGGATAGTTTGGACATGTAACCTACCTTAATTCTCCCTCAATTATCCTAAATTGCTCATATTTAATGGAATGGACATTACCTGAAACTGGTTGCTCTCAAGAGTGCTGTTACTGATTACATTGGTGGACACAAGTACTCTACATCACTTATCTGTACCAAAAATAAAGCCTTTGTTATTAGATTCTGACTTTTTTCCGATCAAAAGGTGTTGCATTCTTTGGTTTAATATTTCCATATTTCACTGCCCCCCATTGTTAGGTAGAATGCCAAAAATGGTGAAGAGATTTCAAACAGTACTGCATCCAGATGTGTTTTTAGGTTGATAAGTATCATAAACGAAAATAAAAAATGATACACATACAAACATATTTCCCAGTTTCTGCATATAGAAATAAGAAAATATTGGCTTTCACACGGGTGGCTAATTAATTTTGGCCAGTAGTGTAATCTTTTATCTTCAGTCATTATGGCACCTTTTCAGTTGATAGACTTGGAATATCGCCACAGAGATACAGACCCCATGCAATCAAAATCCTTACTAAGTATGTTTTCTGTGTGTAAAAATCAGTTAGTTTTGAAGCCATTTTGTGTTTGTACATATTGCCCAGTGCTGACAGTTTGCTGGTCTCACTTCCAGAAGATTGAATTAACAAATCCCATACTAAATGCATTGAGACTACATGGGCCTTATAATATTGCAGGCCTCGGGTGCTCATCGGGTAGAATGCGTCTCAGAGAAAGGAACAGTCGCAGTGTCTGGAACTGAGACTAACAGAGTGTTTTGCTTAATGCAAATTAAATATCATTTGTAATGACACAACACTATCAGTCTTGTCCAAGGTACTGGACATTTTAAATATACAAAACTGATATAGTTTCTGAAAATCAAAATTTGACTTTTAATCTTCTGAACAAAAATCAGGTATTTTGGGGGCCATTTTGTTTTTCCTGCATATCTCTAATTGCTCAAGGGTAACAGAGTGTCAATCATAAGAACGTTTAAATAAATGGACATATGAATTGTAAATATAAGTAAGAATGTGTGTTGAGGATACATGGGCCTGACATCACAGGCCTCGGATACTCACCCGTCCATAGTGCGTTTACTTATGAGGAAGGAAAAGTCGCAGGGTCTGGAAATGAGACTAACATAGTGTTTTCTTGGAAATATGCAAATTAACATGTCATTTGTGATGAAACAACACTATTAGACTTGTTTCAGACGAGAAACTTCTAAAAATTAATACAACTAATAGTCAGGGTTGGCACGTTTAAAACACGTTGTTTTAAAACACGTTTTAAAACATGTTTTAAAACGCCTGTTTTTTTTACAAAAAAAACAAAAACGCTCCATAGACAGCTGTATTATAAATTTGTGATGTGTTTTTTTTTGTTTTTTTAATCAAAAGAAGCAATGATTCTTTTTAGATACAACACCTAATTGAAGCTCTCAATAACTATATTCCAACTGTCATGTACATAAGTCTCTGATTAAGGCCAGATCTCACTGGAGGAGATGTCACTGCAACTCCCGCGACCGAACAGCCCCCGCGACTCGGGAGACCAAAAAATGGCTTGGGCTCTCAGGGATGAGAACTTAAGTCACGGAGACATCTCACGGTCTCAGAGACATCTCCGAGACCTGCTGGAGACATCTTCAGTTGCGGAGACTAAATACATAATTCATTGATGTATCAATTAATGTGATGGCGATGTTGCGTCGACTCAGATGGACATATATGGGCATGGTTGCTAATTGGCGCCTTCAGTTTATTGATTAATTCATTTATAATTGAGACTAGCCATGTCTCCAGAGAGTGGTACGAAAATCAAACATGTTCGATTTTGTTGGAGACTTCTTCCAGTTTCCAGCAGGTCTCCGAGACCTTAAGACGTCTCCTCGACGTTGCCGCAACCTGCTGGAGACTAGAAGTCTTAACCCTAAAGATCCGGGCTATTTCCGGTGTTGCAGCATTGTAACAGTACATCCGATTTTCGCAAAAATAGTCTCAAATGATGCGCGAGACTTCAACGTAAAATGCCAGTGAATGGCACGGTCAAAAAATTTCGCACGGCGGAATAATCACGAAATTTGTCGAGGGAGGGCCATTAGCCCCCCTGGAATATTAGGGTTAAACCTACAGCCCCCCCCCCCACCCGACATTCGGCTGTATGCACATGCAAATTTTCATGGCGATCGCACGATCCACGGCCGAGATCTGAAGGGGGAAGGCCAAATTAGCCCCGCCCCCTTGGGTTATGTAGTTTAAAAAAAGCCCGGGCTAATCAGGGTTAAGGAAATATGGTGGGGTATGGTGGAGACCGGAAGAAGACTACAACAAAAGCTGTACATGTTTCATTTTCCTGTGACTCCCTGGAGACCCGTCTAGTCTCAAGAAGATGTCACATAGACTGGGGTTGTCCACTGGTCACCAACTAATCTCCAGGCCAGTGAGATACAGCCTTTATCTTACATGAAAAATATGACCTTCGAAAAAAAACAAAAAAGACGTTTTAAAACAATAAAATACGTTTTAAAACAAAAATTTGTTTTTTTTTAAATAAAACATGTTTTTTTCCCAACCCTGCTAATAGTCCATTACTGAAACAAACACTTGACTTTTAATTTTTCTATTGAAAATAAGGCATTATGGCGGCCATTTTGTTTTTTTCGGTATATCTTAAATTGCCCAAGGCTGACAGAAGTGTCAGTTTTCAATTTTTCAAGTCGATGGTCTCAGGAATCATAATCTGCAAAGAAAAAAACTATAGACCCTAAAACAAGGTTAACCCTGGCTTCGGCCGGACTACAGATGCAATAAGGCAAAGGAGCGTTTACACGTGCACTATACTCCGGAGATACTGTACAACGATTTAACCGCAATGGTTTAGAAGTGGTTTTAGCCGAGTTTGTTAGCGGCCCCTATTGATGGTCTGTAGATTCAAGAGCAGATGTTATGTACTTAAAAATGGGATCTTTGTTTGCAAAATCCAAATATGAGGTGACCAATTAAGTGGTTACAAAGTTAATACATCTATAATGCACAATTCTCCATTAAAAACCTTCACCGCTAACAACGCCTTGGGACAAAAAGGACAATTCTACATCTAAATGTAATATTTCTTGGAGAAGTGTGTGTACAGACTTCATGGCTTAATCATCCTTAGTGTATCTGAAGGAGGAGTGCCATAGCATTCCCAAACCCATTGGGGAAATGTATGTGTGTAGTGCGTGTGCCTGCATGATGAAGGCATCCTTTCGAAGCAACCGGGGGGGGGGGATATTCTCAAAAGAGTACGTTAACTAGTTTTGCAAATCAGTTTATTGACTAATTCAAAAACGAAAACAGACCCCACCAGAACAAAGTCGAACACAACGACAATTATAATATGATAAAAAGAAGGGGAGGAGGAAGAGGAGGTGAAGAGTTGTTTTATTACTTGTGATTATCATTGTCATCGTCATTGTTTGTTCCTTGTCTTTCTTTTTTTCCTTCCTCCTCCTACGCCTCCTCCTGCACCCCTTCTTGTTATTTCGTTTTATTTGTTCTGCTGGGTCTGCTTTGGTATCATTGTTCAATTAATCAATAAATAGAATGATTTGAGACTATAGTTAACGTAAACCTTTCCCGTTTGTCTCAAACGGGTGTGTTGATCCTGTACACCATATTCAACGTACCCTTTCCTCGAATGCAGATGGGAATGCCAGCCTTCCCCATTCCACTCCACACCCATTTGAGACACGCCATACTCGTCTACCCTGTAATACTGAGATTCAACAACCTGTTCGAGCTTTAACTCTTTATCATTTCATTTTCACCTTTCCCTCCTCTCTTAAGGACACCCCGGGGAAGGAAAACACGACACCACGGCACGAATTCGAAGATGGGATAACCCTATTGGGCGACACGTAAAACAGGTAATTAATGCATAAGGCTAAATCATAAGTGTAGACGGGATTTTTCAAAGGGGTGTGTTCTATCGTGCAAATCAATGCTACAAGCACACACACACACACACACACACAACAAATTACGGCCCCAAAACTCACGGTCAAAACGCGAATTTAGTAACAAGCACAAAAGGGGGGTTATCGGGTCCGACGGGAACCTGTTCCGAGGCCAAATAAGGCCCCTAAAAATACGTCCAATACGCCTATGGACTAAGCTGTACTTATAAAACATTTTCTTCCTGTTTTTCCTTCTTTTTCCTCTATATGGTTAATCGATCGTTTCGTCGGTATGTCCTGTTTTGTCACATCAACGTCCATGATTGTTTTGACATTGAAATCCATTAATTAGGGCCTACAAAGTACAAGCCTGGCTACGATAGGTTTCCACACCTGCCAACTGTCCCTATTTTTGCCAATGAAAAAGAACTTTTTATCCATTTTTTTTAATTGTGTCTCTATTTTTGCAAATATTTTTCTGTAGTATTTTTCTGTAATATATGTGATATTGAAGAATGTCTTTATTTTTCAAATTTTGTACCCCGTTTTGTCCCTATTTTTGAGGTTCAGGGTTGGCAGGTATGGGTTTCCTATTTACATCTTATACTGCGTTCTTTATGCCGTAATACTTTTGAAACTTAAGGTTTCTTTAGCCAAAACAAATGGAAATTGAACATTTTGGGTTCAGTGCAGTAGGCAGTACCGGTATTTTAGGAAATAATAATAATAATGACGATGATGATAATGATGATGATGATGATAATAATAATAATAATAATAATAATAATAATAATAATAATAATAATAATAATAATAATAATACTGATAATAATACTAATGCTAATACTAATACTAATACTAATACTAATACTAATACTAATACTACTAATAATGCTACTAATAATACTAATAATAATAATAACAACAACAATAATAATAATTATAATAATAAATAATAATAATAATAATAATAATAATAATAATAATAACAACAACAACAACAACAACAATTTTTGTCTTACTTTATTTAAAAATATGTCGAATTTAGCTGTATACTCACGGTCGCACAATCAGTTATTACACCCGTGGTCGTTTTCATAGCCTGCAACAACCGTGGGTGTACGATTGCACGGCGAGTGACGAAGGGTCAGGCATTCATTTAACTGTCCTTCATTACCTGGATGAGAAGGACTGCATAAACGACTCCATTAAGAATTTACTCGATCTGTTACGACTTAAAGGAATCCTTGACGGTAAGTCCACGGTTATAGAGTCACTGTAATAACTTTAGTTGAGACTTCCTAAATCTGTTACACGATGATTCATTAAAAAAATGTGTTAATGGTCTGTCCGTCAGCTTGAAAACTTCTTTTACCTTGCGTGCGTAAAAAAAAGAATCAAACTTCGATGTCTCAGATTTATAATAATTGCTTCAATGGACATAATATCCTTAAATACCAAACTTTAGAAAATTATGCTTTCACTAATGCAATTATTTTTTTGTTCAGCAACAATGATTGCCAAACTAGTTACTCATAAGATTTCCCTTTCTTTTAAGACTTACAATAGATTAGCTTACGAAGAACTTTTATTCAAACCTTAATTTTTATCCTTTGATGAATTTCGGATATAAACAGAGCAAATGAAAGAAATGTCATAACCTGCCTTTTTATTAAACTGAAATTGCTCTCAAATATTATTTTTTTATATCAGACGTACTTTACAATATAATGTACTCTCCAGACAATTTTGCAGTGTATTTAACTGTGTATTCCAATTTTTTCAACAGATTATCGCAAGTGTTACATAAAGTGATGTATTATTGAAAAGGCATGTATTGTCATGGCATAAATAATCAGCTTTTAGATTTTAACTTTCTTCTTCACTCATCAAAACAACAACAATACAAGTTTATTAGGCATACAAGTGCATTATATCTCACAAAGTTACAGTTTAGTTTTTGCACCACTTCTCCTCATACCATATTAGATACAACGACCACAGAAATGCCAGAAACGTCAGAAATAAAACCATTACACAAATCTACACCAGCGGCCATCCAAGGTATGTGTCGTACAATTTTGTTTAAATCAACAATACATGTATTGTGCAGCAGCAAGTTCTGAAAAAGTTTGTATGACAACGGTTTAATCATGTTAATAGCATGGATTTAATGACCCCACTGTAAATACCTGCCACAACGGTTTTTTGTTTGTATTTTTATGGTAGCCAAACAAAAATGAAGCAGTCAATCAATCAATTAATCAATCAATCAATCAATCAATCAATCAATCAATCAATCAATCAATCAACCAACCAACCAACCATTCAATCAATCAATCAATCAATCAATCAATCAATCAATCAATCAAACAAGCAAGCAAGCAATCCTATTGATCCACTTACCCATTCCATCAATCTATGCAATTATTAATATTCGTTTGACCCTTGGAAGGAATACGCACTTGTACACCGCTTCCAGTCATATGCGCATATCAGTGTGTTGATGTTATGCGTATTACTGAGTATTGAGGCTTTTATAAGGCCTAAAAAAATTGCTATGTTGCCCTCCAGTGGGAAATTTTAAAAACAAAAAACGTGGATGTAACCAATACACATGTACGTATAGTGTATTGTGCAAGTATATGTATAGGACGAAATTGTGCAAGAGTAGAGTTCTCCGATATTTTTATAGGTCTTTTAAATGGGCAAAATGCATATAAAAGTGCTGTTTTAAGTCATTGAATCGGAATTTTGGTAAATTCTTCACTCAAATCTGACATTTTTCTCTCGAAAATGATGAGTTTGCATCTTTTGGGTCTGCTGGAAAAAAAAATCGCGACCCTGATTTTTCGCATTTTACGGTCGGTCGCTGGAGGACAACATCACATTTTTTTTGGGCCTAACGTATAAGCACACGCATTTCCTCCTTCTCCTCCTGCTTCTCCTCCTCCCCCTCCTTCTTTTTGTGCTCCTGCTTTTTTTCCTTGTTTTCTTTTAGATTATTGTTTTCTGTGACTGTCAATGAAAATAAGAAAATAAAAATAAATAAATAAATAAACAAATAAATAAACAATTCTTCTCCTCTCAACATAAATTAACCATGTTTTATTTAATTTCAGTCTCATCAATTGAGGATCCACTGATTACCGGAAAAGAGTTATACAACACAGCTTTGACGACTTCGTACTCTGGTAAACTTTCTATTTTGGGGTCACAGTGGCAATGATATTAAAGGGAGAAGGCGCCGGCAACTAACAGGCATAAGTTAAGAATCAAAATGACATTGTGAATATTGTGAGAATTATGGTACATGGTGACAAAAATAGCCTGAATAAGGGGTACTGTGTGATACTCATCCTCATCAAGGCCCTATAAAGTAGTTAATTTGTGTTTATTTTACGTCTTTGTAAGTGTTATCGCAAGACAAAACTTGCAGAAACAGCTATAGGGGGAGGAGCTTATCAATTTAAACAGTGCATACATTACCACGGTGCGGCTAACACACGTCGCGTGGCATGCATCGGTCACGCATGGCCAGCTCAGACCTGTGCACGTGCAATGTGATTGGTTGGCAAGAACTCAAATATTTTCTTAACTTATGCCTGTTAGTTAATGGCGCCTTCTCCCTTTAAGATATTAAAGGAATTGTTTCGCTTTTCAACTTTAAAAATTTTCAGCTAATTCGTGGTCAGAAATATCTTAACCTTGCTTGACATACGTGAAGATTACACGCTCGTTACGCGAAGCTGGTCTGTATTGTTTGTGTGCAACGTGAGTATTTACGAGCACTGAGCCTGTTGTTACTTGCACCAAAGATACGCGTTAAATTTGTGAGTACTTGGGGCTGCCTAACGCCTCTGGCCCGTATTCTGAAGTCAGGGTAAAAGGTCAGTGACATGATTGGGAACACTTGAAAATGCTTCAAGAACCAAATGAGTTGAAATGTATACCAACTATACACCAGCTGGAGTGGATCTTCCATCTGGAAGGATTTGTCACTAATTTGTTTACTGAAGGAGAATCAAGCATGAACATTAATTATATCGAGGCATGATAAAAATAGGACCCATACAGAGCCACACAGTAGGTTTGCCTGTCACGAGGGATATTGATTTTTTTTAAAGAATGAGTCAACGTTTGACTACAAGATTTTCACAGGAGAATCCTTGCACAGTTAACTCGATTCTAGAGTAGTTTCAGCCCAAGTTGAGGACTACC
>JZLH01S0008648.1:3845-17660 GCA_001188425.1 Eucidaris tribuloides
CCGAGGAAAAGGAGAGCTCCTCTGCAGTGCTGCAGTGCTGCATATGATACACTCTCTTAAGTGTTCAAACGACGATGAGTGACCTCATGGATTACTCGGGGATTCCAAGTGATCCCTGGGGTCACTCCAAAATGAGTAAAAACACACATATTCACCCAAAATTCACTCTAAATTCACTCTTTCGACATTCACTCCTTAAAGATTGAACAAATTAACTCTTTTTTTAAAGGAGTGTACGACTCGCTCTAGTCTGTACGTAGCGTGTACGTTACGTGTCTGTGTGTTGAGAATGTTGAAAAGTCTCGATGCAACTTATCTTCACTGATAAGAAAAGTTGGTTCACACAGGTTGTATATTATACAACCTGTGTGAACCGACTTTTATTAAGTGATGAAGAATAACATTTAATAAAACGTTCAAACGTTCAAACGACGACGACTATGATAACGGATACAAAATTATTGCATATGATAATGAAGAAATAATAAAGAAATACAAAAAACTTTAACTATCAAACTGATAAAACATAACTGACTGCCAAAGCAGTATATCGCTGATTAAATAACGGAGAACTAAAACTGTAGTACCAATTATCGTTGACCAAATTACCAAAATAGTTATACTCAATGTGGTACACGGACCTTTGCTGTCGACTACCAAATCGGGTAGCTCTCTCTAGAGCTCCTAGCTCTGTCTGTCTGAAATCTAGTGGCAAAGTCTCTCTATTTATCTGTTAACTAACATTCCTGTAATATTGCATTCATGTGATCATCGTTATACTCATGTCCAAATACGGTAAGAGATGGAGAAAATAATCGATTTTGGCGGGGAACCGATGTTCCTAAACAATGACTATTTTAGGTAAAAATCACCTTTTTACCTATCTACATATTCATTCATAAACTTTACATTACTTCTTCCTACTTTTGAATCTACACTAGCCAAAACATCCATAAACATTTTGAGTCTTGACCATTTCCCTAATAAGGCAATCCCAGTTGCCATGGTGCCGTGCACATGGCCATTGTACACCCTGCCCTAGGTCTACACTTCTTACCTGTAAGGTCAACATTAAGGAATGCCTCTCTGACAATAAAATGATGTAATGTTTCCTGAGAACAGTATACCCCTTTATCTACTTCCTGTCTGAAGAGTGGAACTTTCATCTCTTTATACAAAAATACATATTTTACATATAAAATTTGCATTGTACTTATAATTCTTTATAATCAAATTTTTCCATTAATTCTAGTGACTTTGATTGTTACAATCACAATGATCACTCTGTAAGGGTGAATGCCAAAAAAGGGTGATTTTCGAGTGAATATTATGTGTATTTTTCACTAATTTCGGAGTGACCTCGGGGATCAATCGGAATTCCCAAGTGATGCCCTGAAGTCAATCCAAAATTAGTGAAAATCACTCAAGTTCATTCGAAATTCACTCTAAGTTTACTCTCTTTTTATATTCGCTGCTTAAAGAGTGAACCATCTCACTCGTGTTTTTTTTTTGAGAGTATACAGACCAGATAATGACTCCCTTAGACTTTTAACTTTTCCCAAAGATAGAATCCACACTAGAATGGATAACAGTTTACACTTGGGGAGATGTGGGGGCTTTAGTGAAACAAATGTAAAGAACTCAACTGTGGAAGTTTGATCAAATTTAGATAATTAAGCAAAGAGTTATGATTATTCAAAGTTATATCAAGTCCCCATGCATGACACCCTCTTTTCTGTAATAACTATTGTATGATGTCAACTTGGAACAATTGTTAAATTGGCACAATATAATGGTTTCATAAAATTTCTCTTTTCTTAGACAGCAATAAAGCAACTGACTTTTTCTTTCACTTAGGCAGGAAAAATCATCTCAGTTCTAACATTCATGAATAATGGTCGTTCAGGTTGTTATGACGTTCTCAGTCGTTATATTTGTAAATGTTTATACTACGATGAAGAACACTCTACAGCTGAAATGCTATCTGAACATTTAAAAGGGCCTAGAAGTGATCACACTTTCTCAGTGTTGTATTTAACCTTTTACCAGCTATACTAATGTTGAATCTCGCTGGATAAAAGTTTGGATATAACATCTAGAAAGTGTGGTTACTCCTCGACCTTTTTAAATGTTCAGATAGCATTTCAGTTTTTAGAGTGACCAAATCGACAAAATTGTGTTTTTTTTTTCATCTTGCTCTCATTATTTTGTCCCAAAAAGATAACTTGACTAGATTGTGTTCAGACAAATCTCGTATTTACATCCCTTTGTATTCAGATCAAATAGACCATACTATAAGCCGTTAAATCGGACTATATATCTCTTCAACGAAATAATTTTGACAATTAAGTCATTTACATTTCAGTTGTCGTAAGGCATTGAGGATGTTCAGGAATTCTTCTCGAAATACACGATCTGTGAAAATATAGATAACTGGATTAACCGCAGAACTTACAACAAACATTAAGAACGCTACATCATCAACTACACCTGTTTACTATTGGGCAATACAATCATTAACTGTAACGCGTAATCTGGAGACCAACAAATAAAGAAAATACCAACTACTAGGAAAACGGTCTTGACTGCCCTGATTTTTCCACTGTTTGCTAAACCCCTGCCAGTTTGAAATGCAGGTTCATGATTTGCTATCTGGTTTGTCTGTTTAACTGCAATCAGCAAAATTCGAATATTTAACGTTATTAAGGTTATGCAGCATACCAAATTACAAAATGCAACTAAAGTTTGCATGTACAATTCGGCATCAGTAGAAAGCTGCCATCCACAGGGTCCTATCTGTGTTTCCGTGTCTCTCGATAAAATTGTGCACACAACAACAATACCAACAAAGAGCGAGATGCATACACATGTTATGAAGATCGCTCTCAAAACTCTTTTCACTGTGACCAGGGCAGCATATCGCAATGGCCTCGTGACAGCAAGGTAGCGATCGCCGGTAACTGCGACAATGTGAAGGATGGAAACCGCACTCAAAACAAAGACTAAACCTGTGAAATGTCGGTAGTTTACAGTTGAACATGTAAGCTCATTCTGAAGTATTCTCGGAAACAACGCCAGTGGTAAACCGAAGACTCCTGTGAATAGATCAGTCACCGCGAGGCTCGCCCGTATAACGTTTGCAGGTGTTCGCAGACGATGTTTTCTTTTAACTACCAACACAACGAGCGTGTTTCCCACAATGGTGATGAATATTACTGGTGCCACCAAACTCAACATTAAAGTCCAACACAAGTGTACGTTCAATAATTGATTTTCTGTCATATGCGTTACATTATTTTCACCCATGTTTATTTACCAGGAAATTCGTAAAACAAGTCTGAAATTTAGACCTACTTATTGAGACAGAGGTGCTGTGGCGAGATTGGTGTGCCTGATAATCTAGATGTCGAGTTCGAGTCCAACATTCGATCGACATTAATGTTCTAATAAGACATTTTTATCTGCTTTGCTGCTCTCCACCCAGGAGTATAAATGGGTACCTGGTAGGGTGAGAGTGACTTAGTTTGTCTGGCTTGATGCGCCTCCTTGGCAGCTCGGCTAGGAATACTCCCCAGTGAGTGGACATTGTGCACTTCTTTGTGCAGGTTAGAACTGTATCCCAGTGACCAAGGTAATAATATCCAAGCGCACAGACACTGATCTCGTTGGTATTATGTGCTATATTAAGAATGGACTATTATTAAGTGAGATATTAAAGGATTTATCAATGATAATCTGCGCTGTCATTTCCATTGTAAGCATGGTATCTTTTTTTAAGTGAGGTCCCAGTGACAGCACAAGTTTCAGATTATCGGCTGATACAGCATAATACCATATAGGTAGAAGACGGCCATTGATGTGTCTAATTGTATATGGAAATATGTAGGCGTTCAGCAAGTAACTCATTTTGTATAGTTCCGAAGTGAATCTCCGATATACATCACTATACCAAACATTCAAAGATAACAATACAAGTACATCTCAATTTAAAATTATAGCGTATGAAGGTGACTTTGATGTGAACAGAGACTGGGGTATCACCTAGAAATAGCCATCACCCAATCATATGTACATCTCACTTGTTCAACACACATCAATCTCGCAATTTTACCGAACACAATCAACCTGACATCGCTCTCCTATGTTATCTCCTCTCTTAACGAGAAACAGATTGACGAAGAGTTATTCACATCTATGTTGTATTCCTCGTTGTTTTACCCTTTTGTTTGTCGTTGCCAAACAACCATGTTTTGTCCATTTCAATTTACTTCGTTCTCATGGACCTCATAATGGTATGTATTGTTACACTTCAACATCTACCATTGACGGGAAAGTAATGTGAATAATGCATAATTTTCTAATACATCCCTCTGGTCATGACAGACGTGCCTAAATCACGTATGATCAATTAATTGATTTATACATTTGGTTGCAATATCGGTTAATCAAATAATTAAGTTGAGAGTCATATCAAACCTATACACATATTTAATTCATCACTTCTCACAAGTCCTGAGCAGAAATGACAAATTAAAAAAAATATACATAAATCTTTCCATTCAAAACATTAAACCTTTTTTTCAGGTATGTCGTATAGGACTAATATTTGCTTCTTTTGAAATATCCACAATGATTTTTGTATGAGTTTGTAGTGACTTAGTTACTCCACTTATAGTTTGTTGAACGCAACCAGTCCTACCTGGTCCGTGGGGGGGGGGTCGCGTCTCCCACAAGGGCTGCTACGTCAACCCTGCGTCCAGAAAAGCTCTTAAAGGTCTCTTTTCAGCATCGACGTCTCGCGAGTCTTTGGAAAAAGGTTGCTTTTCAGCACCATTCGCCCGCAATGCGCACTAGGGTAGCCTTTCTCAAGGTCACGGCCATTGTAGTTGCAATTTTGTTATGTACATCTTACGCCATTTAGCGTGGCAAATTTGAGTAGATCTATATCTATCGCCATTACAGGTACGAAATTTCATAGCCTGATCGCGCGTCGGCAAGCACATAGCACACAACATCAGTCATCCGACTAGTAAACCGATTGTAAACGCGATCGATCAAGCTGTCAGCTTGATTCTACATTCTGAATGAAGACGCGGAGACTCATTCCACAGTAAATACATATTAAAGTTTACGGAGATCAGTGTCCTTCATTTTAGGACGTGATGCCAAAACGTACAAAGAGTGCGAATTAATTTAAGTTTGAACCCTGTGCCTAAGAAAAAGGATTTTGCTCTACATTCAATAAAAAGGGAAAATTGTCCGGCATCCACAATGATGTATGTAGACTCTATGTCCTTGGTCCCATAATGATACGCGTATAGTTACTTAGTGTACTATGTTGTGAAAGATAACGATGCAAACTGGCCAAGTGGATTTGAAGATTTAGAGACTCAGACAAGCATCTAAACTGTTGTAATCTGAAACTGTACGCAAGTGAATGCCCTATTTATTCAATGGGTGATCAGCTTCATTCATCTATTCTGTGCAAGCATCAAATTAAGTGACTGATGAACGCAGAAAACAGAGGCGACCAAGTTTGACAACATTATTTTTGTGAAAAAAACATTAATGATCTCTGAGTGTGTTCACATCAGAGAAAACAGAAAGAAGAGATCTTGATATTCCATTACAACTTACATATTTACTCAACACTGTCAGACTTCGACACACCCGCTTGTTGAACAAGGGAGCTAAACCCAAAGTGAAAAAAATGGCAAAAAGTGAAAAAAAAAAGCTAAATAGATCAGTATCTTGCATTGATGGCATATCGCGCAAACACATATCCTATTTGCCACAAATGCTAATTGGACGTCGGTGTTACTACTCTACCGTCCCAACCCCGGGTCCGGCCAACAGATCAAGCTTACTAGATTCTAGATCCAAAAGTCCTCCAAAACTATAGAAGAATTGCATATGACTGAACACGTTTACAGATCTCAGTAACCGAGAGCTACAATAGGTGCCACGAGTCACACACCTTCCAGATCTTCATTCAGGAGAAAGTATGGTATTACGATTCTTGTGTGATTGATAATCTTTTACAACAGATCGATCGTCAGAGAAAAAACACCTTAATGTCTAATACCGTGTAGCGTCAACTTCAAGAGGACACTGCACACTCTGAATAATCGACGCGCTTTCATCCACAGTCATTGAGTGTGAACAGCTAAATCAAGACAAGGAGAATGCCGAACCTCTGATTTCCGCTACTGAGCGTGATGCGGAAAACTCCTTGAATTGGAACAGCAGCACTCTCCCACCGGTTTCTCCAGAGAACAGATTATCAAATGGCAGTACAGTGGAAAAAACCTCTAATATATTTTTGACTCTACAGCAAATATCTGAACTCCATTGAAAAGTACATATTGAGCCTAGAAATTATGGCGATTGGTATGCAATTGTATCAGAATATACGCTAAACCGATTTGAAGCAGCGAGCGAAATAAAGCACACACAGCATACCTAAAGGAGAAGTTGCTTGTCCCTTCATTTTAGACGTGCTCAAAATGCTACAAAAGTGACCCCAAGGAATGGTAGAATGGTAAAAAATTCATGAGTGCATTCCCTCACTAGTCTCCTACACCCGGCCCTACCAGACAGCACATGTGTGCTAATATTACTGTGCTTGAAGAGATTATGTTCACTGTTTACGCCACTTAGGGTATCAAATTAGTGGATTTCTATGTTCACGCCACTTAGGGTATCAGAATTGGTGGATTTCCCTGTTCACGCCACTTAGGGTAGCCTTTTTCACACGTTACGCCATTTAGGGTTGCATATTTGGTTATGTACATTACGCCATTTAGGGTCCATTTCTGAGCTTGTCGGACACGGGTGGGATACAGACCATGTGGAGAGCGACCCCCCCGGGCTACCGGTTTAGCACGTGTACACGCGACGTTGCTCAATTTGCATACGATGTATAGATTTAGCATTCACGGATTATTCTTACGCCAATCACGGTAATTTTTAACGCATAATTTATCTTCTCTAGCCAATCATCATCGGCAATTGCCACGCAGATTTTCCCCGGGATTTTTCACTCGCCTTAGTTTTATACCAACTTTCTTGCCACGTTTCTTCACTCCCGGCGACATCTTCGGTTGAGTCACACCATGCATCGCTGTGCTCCGCACCTGCCAGCTAGCTCAGATGTTCTTCTCCGGCAGTAGTCTCTCTCCAGTCCAGGAGAACCGGTTCAAGGACCTCGCAGCTTCAGCCTCGGATTTGCAGCACAGTTAAAACATCATGCGGACATTAATTTTTCATCTGTCGGCGATTTACTACAGGCCTGATTCACTGCCTCAGATTTCGTCTCGTCATGCAAACAATGTCCTGATTCAATTTTGTCATCTTCAACCTCCGTCATGGCTCTTCAGCCCCGATTCAGCGGAGTGTCGCATAAAGTCTCCGAGTTGCACCATCGCTTCAGTCACTCGTCGAGCTTTCCCTAATTTTCTTCTCGCTAAAGTCCAAGTCCTACGCTGGTCATCATCGTTCTGCGATAGCTGAATTTATTTTCTGCACGTGTACGTCGCGACGGATAATATGCCCCATGGACTTACGAACTTTTTGAACTTTCGCTTGCCTTAACTGGCCGGTTACACGGACTTTATGAACTCATATTTAGCTTGTCTTCATCGGCCGGCATTTCAGATTCTTTATGTGAGTTACAATGTATTTTAGCTTTAAGATGTAGCGCTACTATCTTAATTGTCTACACTGTTTAATCTCATTCATTTCTGGCATTTTAACACACCTCTGCCATATTCTAACCAATTTGTGCAATATTCAATTCAATTCTTACTGCTATTTTTATAATAAACACAATGAAAAGGGAATGTTCTGTGCATGTCATTTGTGAACTGACTGTCCACGTATAAAGAAAAAACTAAGGAATTATTGACACAAATTTACTTACAATCTACATTCATTTATTTAATTTCATTCACAATCTATCAACTTTTTATCCAAAACAAACACGTGTCACATATATTCCTACAAGTTCAAGCTGTAAAAAAACTACATGTGAATATACCATTTCATTAAAGAGAATGTTTTATTAAAAATAGTTCGGCCTATGTGTTATCATAACTTAGTTATAAGATCCATTACAAACATATGCTGGTTTTATTTGTGTCCTTTTTTATTTTCTTCATAGCAGCAATCGGTAGGTCTTACATATTGATATCAACAGAGTCCCTAATCACTTTAACTCTGAAAATGCCAAAGTAGCAAATATACCACACTATACAGACAATGTCCATAGAACTGTAATTTCCGTGGCATGTAAAGAGTTATCATTAATGTCAACCAATCAGCGGTTCCCTCAAAATTCTTTTTATTTTTTTTTATTATTATTACACTCACTTTGGCAACGTGCAATAGAAGCAGAATGCAATATAGTAACACAATGCATGGTTACTTACAACTAACACCTCATAATACACTTTATAATCATAGTCGCTTTTATTCGGCCCCCCCCCCCCGGGAACGGGGGGGGCACTGTCACCACAAGATGTACATCATGCGCGTGTATGGACTTTCAAAATGGACCCTAAACAAGTAATCATCCGTCAATTTCAAAATACCCTAAACAAGTAGGCATACTCAAGTCTGAAAAGATACCCTTTTGAATGTATTATGTAACAGATCTCAGAATGCCCTAAACAAGTAGGCCTACTCAAGTCTGAAAAGATACACTTTTGAAGGTAACAGATCTCAGAATACCCTAAACAATTATTCAAGTCTGAATAGATATCCTTTTAAAGTAAAATCTCATTCATAAGTATATCTTTTTTCCTGATTTTGGCGATTTTGATACCCTTTTCACTGTACGCTTACATCGCTCAACCGCGAAAAACAACCCCTTTCACGCGTTTTTTTTTTTTTTACACACGCATGGTGTACACCTTGTAATGACAGTGGCCCCCAGGCTTTATTCACATTTCAATCTTTTCCACAGAGATTTCAGGATTTCAAGAAATTCTTCCCGAAATATACGGTCAGTTAGTCCATAAATGAACGGATTCACTGTAGAACTAATGCCAACCGCAAGAAAAGAAAAATCGTCGATGCTATTAAAACTACCCCCTTTTAATCCAGGTATCAATATCACTAAATGAAACGCAAAATTTGGAGACCAACAAAGAAAGAAGATACCCACTAGTAGGAGAACAGTTTTGACTGCCCTGATTTTCGACCCATTTGCCAAACGCCTTTCACGTCGGACAGGAAATTCTTGATGTGCTATCTGGTTTACTTGTTTAATTGCGATCCGCAAGATTCGAAAGTTTACATTATCAAAATTATGCAGCATACTAACGCCAAAACTGTCCTTGACATCTGAATCAGCCTCAAATTGCAGTTTAAGCTTTGATTTACTCCACAACGCATGGTCACTCCTTCCACATTGCCTGATAGACTAATGTACGCGATAGTAATAGAAAAACTGGACACCCAAATAAAGAAGATGATAGTCAAAACGACTTTCTTCGTGACCAATTCAGCATATTGCAATGGTCTCGTGACAGCAAGATACCTATCGCCGGTCACTGCTGCAAGATGGTATGTTGAAACATCCCCAGATAAAATGAATAAGCATGTGAAGTATACCAAGTTCTTTAGAGAACACGCAACTTGATTCCGAAAGATTCTGGGATACATTGCCAGCGGTATCCCTAGTAGTCCTGTCAGTAGATCTGTTACCGCGAGACTTGTCCGGAGGAAGTTTGCCGGTGTTCGTAGATGATAGTTTTTGTAAACAGCGAAGATGACGAGCGAGTTTCCTCCAACTATGGTGAATATCAGTGGTACCACAAGACTCAGCATCAAAACCTGATGCCAGAATAGGGGTTGTTGTTGGTTTTCCAGAAGATATGACGTACTATTTAAATCCATTTTTGAATATTTTAACAAATCCGAGCTTATGAGTTATGTGTTGTTGTTGTTTTAACGAACGTGCGGTTGACGTTATAATAAACCTGTTTGGGTGTCGCCAATGTTCCAGTAACGCTGATGACATCAATGTGTGTGTTTTAGCTGAATGACAAGAATACGTATATGTTGGCTATGAGACATCACAGAAATGCAGCCGTCATACTGGGTAATTGAGTCGAGATCGCTGTTTTTTAACACTATTTCGTGACAAATGTTTAACCTGAATCTGTTGCAGTCAATAAGCAAAGACTATCAGATACATTTTAGACACTCTGGCTTTGTATCCATTCGTTAACTGAATGACTGACTGACTGACTGACTGACTGGTTTTTATGCTAAACATCAGTACTTTCCATTTATTTTGCTCTACTTAATATGATGTGCTATATTTTAAAACAGTTTACATTAAATTCTCACATAGAAGAGTTCGTGATTGCTTGGTGTCGAATCTCATTATTGTTCATGCTGATGGAAATGCATTCATTTTGTTCTACTTAATTTAATGTAATAACGACTGTGGTTTATAATGTTATTCTTTTACTAATGGACAGACTGTTCGCGTGAGTATTTTAAAATGGTGTGCATTAAATTTTCAAGGAAAACTTAATAGTAGAAGGATTCGTGACTGCAGTGTGCAATTTCAGTGCGATTGCTAATCAACAGAAAAAAAAGATGAGTGAGAATAATTGTCACTCACTTTCTTGCTAATGGACACTTTCTGAAACAAGTCTAAGTAAGAGTAGCTTTCAACACTCAAACATTTAATTACATTTATTTTCTGAACAAAATGTAGTAGCGAATCCGGGATGGGAGCGTAGACAGAAGAGTCCTGGGGGTGTTTCATAAAGCAGTTCGTAAGTTACGAACAACTTTACGAACGACTGGTGATACTTTCTTGGGTGCTAATCAGTTTCTCACGCATTTACATGTAGCACAAGAAGGTATCACCAGCCTTGCGTAAAGTCGTTCGTAACTTACAAACAGCTTTATAAAACACCCCCTGCTCTGTTCCTTTGAGGTGTTCAAGGCAACTGCAGTTTGTTTATATTTGTATGACACTTGTTATCCTTGACTTTATTTTACAGACCTAATAGTGATTAATTTGTCCTTAATGTTTGTAAAAATAAACTATTGCAAGCCATGTTCCATAGTTAATCTACCGTTCGTGAGTATACGACCTTTTCAAGAATTTTTGAAAGACACGTTAATAGTGAGAATGGTCTTTAATTTCTTGTTTCCGTTTAAAGATGGGAATAACTTTTGCTAATTTCATATCATCGGGGACAATACTGGAACTAAGATTGAATACCTGTGCTAATGGTTGTGCAATTTTTACAATAACGTATTTCAGGGGTGTAGACAGGTCCTCAATAGCTGGGGGATGATTTGCTCTCCAGAGGTCGACTCATAATGCACGTTCAAATAAGCGCGCTTCAACCACACAACACAACACACCACACACACACACACACACACACACACACACACACACACACACACACACACACACACACACACACACACACACCACACACACAACACACACTACACACACACACACACACACACACACACACACACACACACACACACACATACACACACATCACACATTAAGAGATACCACGCCCGTAACAGGGATTTTTTCAAAGAGGGTGCGTAAGAAAAGAAAACGGACCTTTGATAGGGGGCAGTGAAATTCTTTTTAATGCGGAGGAGCTGCCTGCCGTAGTGGGTAAATTCCAGGGGCTCGCCTTTGTTCAAGGGCGAGGGTCAGCTCACGGCTTTTGCAGTTTCTTCATGAGGTTATTTCCACTCTCTGCTGACACTATTTTTTTTCTTTTTGTGAAGTGGACAGTCAACAAAAATTACAACCCACTACATTTTTAAAGTGGGGGTGCGGTTTTAATTTTTGGAATTCATCTGAAGGTATAATTTCATATTCTGAAATGGTTATAACAGATCATTAAAATAACATGGTGATCATTAGATCAGGTGTTCTAGGGGTTTTATAAGCATATTTTGACTCTCTGATAACACTATTGTTTCATGAAATGGACATTCAACAATAAAATCGGCATATATTCACTTTGACAAAATTAGCATTAAACTGCTTAGATCTAGTTTGAAATCATTTGTGCGGAAGTTTAAGTTTTGGGATTTTTTGTTATTTGACAGCTTTATGCGCAAGTAATAACCTGGGCAATGATTATTTCTGAATTGTCTTTAAGTTTTTTTTTTAATTATATAGTATATGACTATATTAACTTTATAGGTATATAACTATATTAAACTATATTAAGTATGATTTTATATTAATAGATCAGTACAAAGGGGTTAAAGGTAGATGACATGATTGGGAGTGTAGTCCTGCAACTTGGGCTGAACTAGCTAGAATCAGTAAAGCTATGAAAAAGATTTCCTGTGGAAAATCTTGGTAGTCAAACGGTTGACTCATTCTAAAATAAACATGTAATATCAAACTCGTAACACGGAAACTGCTGTGTGGCTGTCTATGGGGTTATTTTTATCGTGCCTGGATTAAAATTAAGATTACTCAATGGTTTTATGCTTTGATTTCTCCTTAACTAAAACAAGATAACAGACAAAATCCTCCCAGGTGAGGAGATCGCACTCGACTGCTAGTGTATAGTTGTATACTATTTCAAACTCATTTGGTTCTTGGGCATTTTCAAGGTGTTCCATCATGATAGTCAAACTTTAAGTGGTGTAAATGCTTTAAGTGTTGATGTTTATACTGCTCTGAAGAGCAGACTTGCCTCTGTCAAATGAGGATAAGATCATATAACTTTTTTTTGTCTTTAGTTTTTTTTTAATTAATTAATGAGAAATGTCGGGGGGGGGACCCGCGCATTTTCCAATCTATATTTACATTAGTAGCATTCCAGAGGGTTAACGAGAGGTTAATATGACGCTTACTCATAATATAAAATATAGTTATAAAAAAAAAACTAAGACATTCAGAATCTATTATTGCAGGGTTATGACTTTGGGGCATAAAGCTTTCAAATATTCCCAAAACTAAACTTCGGCTTTATACTGCTTAGATCTAGTTTGCAATCATTTGTCCTTGAAAAGTGCAGGCCCTTCTTCCCTCGGCCAAAGTGGGGGATATATCACGCATTCCCCTAGGATTTACACCAGTGTTCACTGCAAACGTTTCTTGTTAGACACCACCTCGTTAGGAGCAGACTAGAGACAGGGTATCAGAAATACGAATATGCTAAGGGAATAAAGGTGACACGATGACGATACTGATAATGATATCAATAATGATGATGACAACAACAACAACAATAATAATAATAATAATAATAATAATAATAATAATAATAATAATAATAATAATAATAATAATTATAATAATAATAATAATAATAATAATAATAATAATCACCTTAACACTAAACAAACATAATAACAAGAATACTATCGATTAAACAGAAATATTTTCCGTGAATCCTGGGGGGATGATTGTACACGTCACGTCATCCCTACACCGCACCTTGTGAGCTGGGGGCTGCACCCCATCCCCCGCTGTCTACGCCCCTGACGTATTTCAAAACGATGTTGTTTATACCTCCATGTCCACAACTCTTTTAATTATCAAGATTATTCATATACAATGTTTAAGATTTCTGCCTCAATAACTGGCTCAAAAACAACGAAAAACAACAAACAACATCGATAGACCTCGTTTTAGTCTAGTCAGGGGGCAACCCACCACTACATGTAATTCCAAAAGAATTGTCTCAACTTCCACGACTATCAGTAAGGTCTTCTTATCACTATACTAACCCCCCCCCCCCAAATACGGATTTGGGGTGATTTTTAGTATGGCGTTTTTTAGATTTG
>JZLH01S0008667.1:9568-23094 GCA_001188425.1 Eucidaris tribuloides
ACACATTCGTTTTGCTTTGTCATCACTTTCAGCTCCTTACACAAAAGTGTTGTGATACATCAAAATTCAAATTTTAGCAAAGACCCCAACCCTTTAACATTTCAAGTCCTTTGCAGTTATTGAAACAAAAGCTTAAAACTCAACTAAACCTTCAAACCTTGATATCCTCATTAACAGCAGAACAGAGATAAAGTCATGATACATTGACCATTTTATTTTGTTTGATCACACAAACGGGTTACCCCCACAAGTAAACAAATCATAAATGTTTAACTAAGTCCAAATAATGTTATGACACCATGTCAATACTATTCTGAGTTTTGATTTTCCCAACATCATATCCTTTTTTGCCCACCACTAACTTATTAACTTTTGGCCTTACTGTCCATGAACAAGCATGCTGTTACTTATTTCTTCCTCATACTTTTATAAACTCTAGTATTGTCTTGATCACCCGCTATGTATGAATCATTCATAGAATTTGTGTTATCAACAAAATATTACTGCTAGTTCTGTGCAGGTCAACTGGCTCCTGTACAATAGATACGATGGTTTTGTATCATTTTCACCTTACACCAAGATTGTATCATTTTCACTCCATACCAAGAAAGTATACACCTCAACACCTTCCGAGTCAATTTCCAACTGTTTCTTTTTATTCCTACAGTAAGACAGTTCAAGTTAGTACAGTACGACTACTACCGTGACTACTATAATAGTAGCAGCAGTAGCTCATGTAGTACCGTAGATGTACTGGTAGTAGAAACTAGAAGTAGTAGTACAAGTAGTAGAAGCAGTAGTAGTAGTAATACATTCACCTATTTTGTTATGCAGATGGGAATTGAGTGTAGACTGATTTTAATCTTTAGTGTCTTACCTTTGGGATCTGAATGTGTCACATACGATAATTCACAGCTATTCTTTCCTTTGGGTCGCACCAGGTAACCTGTGAGTATTGACTCCCCTCGAATGAATCCTTTTTTGGGAGGTAAATCCTGAAAATGCACATAAAAATAGAACAAAATACAAATTTGATTCAAAAACATTTCATGGAACTGTCAATGTCCTACAAACAGATTAACAGTACACATACATGTAAATTGACGGAAAACTAAGAACATGGACTGCATCAATAAAACAATAAAAGTGACAATTGGCAATGTTGATTATAAATCTGGATGACTGCCATTTAATTTCAAGATGTTTGTGATATACAGAAACAATAAAATATAGGATCAGTAACAGCACTATCATTTATCAAGCAGATCAGCTTTGTATGAACAACATATTTTAAGCATTTCAAATCCAAGTGGAAATATCATAATTGTAATCAAAGTGACATTACTTATATTAAACATGGTAGATAAACCACAGAAAATCTTGTGATTCAGCGTCATCCTCACTATTGTGAAGATTACTGCTGATACAGGTACGGTATGTCAAATTGTCAATCAGTTTATCCTAACTTATAAAATGTACTACCATGGGACATGACAAATTATGACACCTTACATGTAAACAAAAAAATGTCAGCTCAAACAAAAACCTCAACCACAGCCTCTACTTACACCATCTAGAATTTGAATAAGACATCTAAATCCTCACAAAATGACAGTGTACTCTCAAAGGCATTTATTCTTGACATTACACCTGTACAAATAGGACATAATCATAGCTCAAACCATGAACCTTCTTCCAATGCCTTGGGTTAACCCCTTCAGTTCCACACACGGAATATCACAAGTAAAGTCTATCAAGCTTTCTTTGCAACGGTACTAAGAGGGTTACTAAGACATCCACTGACTGGTCTGTAAGAGCTTAGTGACCTGAAAGATGAATTGATTTATGTTTGCTACAGTGCTATATGTCCCATCAGTCACTTATTCCATAAATCATTAAATTGTGACCCCTTGAGTCTATGTGACTGTCATCAAGTGGCCACTGGAGATGGATAGATATCATGTACACTTGAGAAGATATGCTACAGATCATATATTACAGCACAGATCATGCGAAGAATTTTTTTCCACTTTCCACATCAGTGATACCAATATGGGAAGTTTAATTGCGGGACATGAAGTTCAACAGAATCCTGCAACAGCACTAGATACTTATTGAGAGCATGTAATAAAATAGCACACATGAAACGTAGAACAGTCATCATCTAGATTTGTACATGTACATATTTGAAATAATGATACCAACATAATTGACATATTTGCAAAAAATTGTTTTGCAAAATTTGTGTATAGATGCAGTGGGCAGATGCAGGATTTTTGTGGGGAGGGGGTTGTTGGTCAGACTTACAGCAGGTGGAGCTATCAAATGAAAAACATTGGAGGAATCCCACCTAAAACTCCTCTGGAGAAAGCTCAACCCCCCCCC
Source organism: Eucidaris tribuloides (assembly GCA_001188425.1). Taxonomy (NCBI): domain Eukaryota; kingdom Metazoa; phylum Echinodermata; class Echinoidea; order Cidaroida; family Cidaridae; genus Eucidaris; species Eucidaris tribuloides. The sequence goes on from JZLH01S0008667.1 coordinate 11,954, forward strand.
CCCCCCCCCCTCGAGGATGGCCCAACCTGAGGAAAACTACCTCAGAGGACAACTCCTCCAGAGGACAGCTCAACTGGGAGATGGCTCCCCCCAGAGGACAACTCCCCTGTGGACAACCATGGACCTGGGACAACTCAGACTTTTTACAACTGGAAACATTGTTAAACTCCTCCTTGGGAACTGTCCTCGGTGCAGTGCGTGCCATATCTTTCTGAGTGTAAACTAAAGGAACACATTCTTCCAGGTGTTTTTCTTTTCTGCTTATGTACACTATTCTGAACATAAGATAACCAATTTCCTCTTCCCACTGGTATAGAATATCTCTCTTCCAAACTGATTCTATATGATTACATTAATTTGGAAAGTTTGGTTCCTATACCAATCACTTTGCTTAACTACATGTACATGTAAATTCCTGAAAATAATGTAACTACAAGTGCTATTCTTCAGAAATGTCATACATGTGACTGGTATTTAAAAATCAATGAAATGTCTGCAAAGTAAAACTGTTATGGTTTTGCAAAGTCGTTTGCTTTTCACATATTTTGTTTTCATTTGTCATTGAATACCTATTAAAGAATTCTTTTTATGTATAATGAAAACTGCCATTAATATCCTCATTATTTGATTTCCATCACTGAGTGACCCACACTCTAGCAAATACTGTACCTCTTGCAATAATATTGCTAATAAATGCTGTTACAGTGTACAAAGAGTACTTTGTAACAGAACCTCGACCTACATGCAATTTCTTTATCATTTGTCATTGATGTACTATTGATCTTTCAAACAATGCTTTTTATGCATATAACCAAAACTGCTGGTAAGATCCTGTTTATGTCCCTGTTTGTTCATTTTGATTGTGGTCCATTATGTGTGAATATTAACAAGATACAAGGCATAGGAATACTTTAAAAAATACTGTAACTCTTACTAACTCACTCTTCACCTTAAAGGTTAGTGACATGATTGGGAACACTTGAAAATGCCTCAAGAACCAAATGAGTTGAAATATACACCAACTATACACTAGCAGGAGTGGATCTCCCACCTGGGAGGATTTGTCTGTAATTTGTTTACTTAAGGAGAATCAAGCATAAACATAGGAGTATCTTTTTTTTTCTGGGGATGATAAAAATAAGCCCCATAGAGAGCCACACAGCAGGTTTCCGTGCTACAAGTGATGTTGACATTGTTTATTTTAGAATGAGTCAACATTTGACTACAAGATTTTCACAGGAAAATCCTTGCATAGTTTACTTGATTCTAGAGTAGTTTCAGCCCAAGTTGAGGACTACCCCCAATCATGTCATTTACCTTTAATTTCTATTAAAGCTACATACTAGTACATTAATATCTCTTTGGTACTGCTACAATAAAAGTCCACAGAATGTGCACAAGATATTCTAAGCATGATAGTGAGCTGAGGATATCTCATCTAATTATACATGATAAAGTGATATCCCTACATTTGTGTCCTGTTTCCCCACATCATACAGACGAAAATTTTCACAAGACATCTTGAGATTCATTTCCCTTAAATTTCAGCTGCAGGACAGGAGAGAATGACCTTTCGGGAGACAATAAGAAGTCTGCGTCTGAATAGGTCAGATGTCGGAAGGATTGGATCAAATTTTGACACGTTAGAAGGATTTTATCAAATTTCAGCAATGTCGAGAAGATTTTATTAAATAGCAGTTCAGACACTACAGTCTATCACTGTATTAAATGAACATGTTTAACCCTCTCAGCCTCAGTGCTGTACTAAGAAAACTCTTGTGAACTGTAGTTTACTGTTCTGTCTGTGTTTGATACTGAAAGGGTGGTTAAGGACTGAGTACAGGATTTGCACGTCAGAAAACAGCAAAATGAATGAAATCAGCTCAAATCGTTCACAATGTGAAGATTAGTATAGAATAAACACCTGTCATAATTGTTCAATCAGCCGTTAGCCGAAGGTCGCACGGAGTTTAGCCGTTTAACCAATAAGTGTGCTCCGCCGGTCATGCGAACGTACACATAACCGCGATTCGCAATTTGAGCAAAATTTAAACTCGTGGAAAGAACAATATTCTTGTTACTGTTGTTATTAGTTTTTCTCATAAAACAACAAAATCATGACATATGGATTTCAAACTTTCAAAACACCACTTGTAAGTACTAACTACCATTTGGTATTGATAATGAATGGAAGTAATGGACTTGCAAATCCCAAACACAATCTTTAAGGTCCACTATTAAAGGCATTGTTTAATAATGCTTTCAGGTGCAAAAATCTGAACTACATGATCCTCCAAGAGTCAGGACATTATTATAGAGACAGTGATTTTTCCGTTCCAAGAAATGGTTGTTTCCGTTTCTGAAAATATCCATTTCAACTTGATCTACAAATGGAAATTCCATTTTGTCATAGAAAATGTACACAACAAAAACATGAATTCCATTTTGCAATGGTGAATTTCATGAATTTTCACATGAAAAATAAATAACCAAACAGACTTTCTGTTTCAATTTACCGGTAAAATGAAAATCACTGTCCCTACATTATTTAGGTGCCAATATTTACGTATTTCGCTAGTGACATTCTGTGACAGCATAACTGTATACGCCTAGTACAGTTTTGTTTTCTCAAACACTACCACGTAGGCCACATATCAAAGTTTAACCATTTCATTAAATTTTTGTCTTTAAGATGGAATAAAATCACCCTTTCTTTGCATCAAGTGGTAAAAACAGGAGCACGAAATTTTCCCAACAATCAGGGTTGGCATATTTCCCACTTTTTGTCATATTACCCAGACACTGCCCGATATAAAACTGCCTTCTCAATCTCATGTACAAAGTCAATGGGATAAATTTATATTTCCAGGACGATTGGGTGGGAAATAAGACTCTGACCGGAAAAAATGCCAACCCTGCCAACAATACACAGCAAATACAACCATGGTGTACTGTATGGTATGGTCATTGGTCAATTGAATACTACTAATTTTTTTAACTTTCAGTACATTATGCGATTGCATCATCAATGCAAAATTCCTAAATGCATGTATGTTGTTGCATTTTAAGACTAGTTTTATTGATTTATTGTTTAAAAAAACAAACAAACAAAATTGGTTCAATCTTGCCTCAACTACCTTCCATAAAATCACATTTCAGATATGGCTTTAACCCTCTCAATACCACAGCAACAAAACTATACAGACTAGGCATGTGATATTCTGTATGAGTTAATGAAGGGGATTCCCCCCTCCCCCCCCCCAACACACACACACACTCTCTATCCTTATCAGTGGCATATCTGGTAGAAATTGTGCCATCCGGGGTAAGCGCTACAACCGCGCCCCTTCCAACATCTGACACCGGGGTAAGTGCTGAAATCGCACACTTCAACTTTCTGACACTGCTTCTTTGGTTGCACGTTCATCAGATTCAACTTTTTCAAGGTTTTTTTTCTTCTTTTGCACCCCCCTACCCCCCCCCCCGTCACCTGCCCTCCTTGCCCCCTAGATACGCCACTGATCCTTATTCCAAGATGTAATCATTAATTCACTATCGAGACTTCTAAAGTTCACAGACCCAGATTCAGCTGCCCTTTGATTATAAACATGCCCATGAGAATCAGAGAACTGATCAATTATTTAACGCAATTCCTATAAATACAGGCAATGCGGCAATGCAATATGGCTCCACAGTTATCTCAACCAGCAGATAGCATGTTATCGTGTCTGGCCGTCATACCGAATTAACCTTCAGTTTCACACCGAATACAATTGTAAACTTTGTTAATCATTGAACGGATGATGTAGAAAGGTCTATAAATAAACGGGTAGGTGTTTCTATCACGTCTGTTTACTTTACTGTGTTTTCAGGCATACTCCTGCGAAAGAATTAAATATAATGTACATGTAATGCAGTCATCTGGCTTTGAGTCTGTTAGATACATTGCCTCATCTTATTTTAAATGTAATGGACTTTCCTAAAATTGAGGGAAAACTATCTACATGTAGTTTACATGTACCAACTGGTGTTTCATCATTTTCCCCCTTTTTTCCAACTTTCCCAATCTTTTTAATCAATCTCCCTTGTCAGATAATTAGTAAATTATTACATACTAAATGACTTGTAATATATCAAAACACTTTATAATTAACTAACAGACAGTTTAAAATAACATATCTTGAGTAATGATGACTGACAAATTAATGACATGAGTGAGTTGGGAAATTACTTTCAGTTTCATCCAAGCACAGATGTGACAATTCTGCAGGTTTCTTAACCAGTTAATAAAACTGTGTTGATACACCTTGGATTCAACAATGGTTTCCATTCCATATATCACATTGTACCTATACCAAATACATGTTTTACTCCTTAATTACTGATGTTTCTGTGACATAAAAAATAACATTAAAAAGTGATAACCCATCATTGCATGTGTCAAAAGGTCAATGCACTTCCACATCCCCTGAAATTTAGACGATTTTCATAGATATACAATTTTTTAAAAATCATACAAAAAGCTATATGTACATGTATTTACTGCATTATTCAAATGAACATTTTCTTTTCATTTCCCCCTCCCCCAGTCTACTTTTGTTTTGTAATAGATGCATTTCTAACTTTATGTCATGCATTAACCCTCTGAAATTCGTAATTCTCCCCAAACCACCAACCTAACACAAAATCAATTGCTAATTGATTTGAATGAGTTAATCACAATCTTTCTGGTCAGTTACCTTATGGAAAACAGAATGATTGAAGATCAGGTATTCCCTGTCGGTCTCCAGCCACGTCCTTTGGGTGACAAAATCGCGGTTTTTCATCGGTGATGGACACTTCACTGGAAATGGACAAGAAAACAGTAAAATAAACTAGAAAACAATTTATATCAAGTAGTATTATTCTACTGGTCTTATACTGTAAGTTGTAACACATATGTTCAGTAAACAGGAATAATGTAGAATCTACAGAGTAATTTCCATTTCTCTTTTACAAGAATTTAACTCGTTGCCTCCAAGATTTTGTAATTCCCATAGACTTAATACATGGTACATCTCGTTCCTGCAGGCATCGGGTTAATGACAGTTCCTTACACACACAAAGTGTGAAATGAAATGCAACAATTCATACTCATATGGAATTGAATTAAATTAGTTTTTTGCCCACTAATCATGAGCAAACTGACCTTCAACTGTACACCAACCACCAGTCTGCGAGAGATTTGACAATCTAAATCTAAAACCTGAAGATCAAGGCCACATCACCGCATCAAATCATTTTAATTTTGCTCAATTACTGGCAAAGCTTTTAGCTAAACAGCATTTACAGATTGAAATCCATGTTTGTTCTGCAGGATGGATTGACTGGTGTGAATTGCAAACAAGGTGATGGAAAAAATGGATTCTGGCTTCCAGTACATGAGGATGGGATGAATCAGGAGAGTTGATTGAGAGGAATAGAGTGAGAAAAACAACTGAATGCGTGTGAGGAAGAGCCAGAGGGGGGAGGAGATAGTTAAAGTGTACCGAGACCCTAAAAGTCATATTTGTGTACAACTAGAATACACTACAAATAACCGCAATTCAATTGTCTTAGCCCATGAAGTAATCCATATTTTTATATATGAGATCATAATGTGTACAATATTCCGGCACTTGTGCTCCGCGCATTTAAGTTCTGCTCTGTACGCACCGATTTCTATGTGTGCGCATTCTGGCTATACGCATATGATTTTGCTTAACTATCGAAGTTTAGTATCGATATTGATGGATACACTGGATGTGTGTGTTAATGATCAAGACGTATGCAGACAAATTATGGATAGTGCGATCGATCAATTTATAGAATTGGTCAAATGACTAGTTTAATACAAGTCGTTTTTGTGTTTACTTTCTATTTGAAATTTACATTCAAACCCCAATACACAAAAATCGGAGTGATCACAAGTGCTAATACTTTGCAGAGGGCATGCCACAAATATATTCTACATAATATATAGCAAACAAAATATCCAGGCCAGGGTATTGGTACATGTACACTTTAAGGAGGAAGGTGTGGCTGTCTGACAGAGGATGTGAAGAAGCTTTCAGGAGACGATAATGATCTTGAATCCTTTAGACTGAGGGTCTGATAGAAAGGGAATTTGTATGGTGCAAATGGACGGCGTATCTGATACATACTTGATCTAATAGCATGAATCTAGGCTTGAAAGCATTAATAGTGGTTTAATATGTTTAATTGTACCTAGAGCACCTACATGTAGTTCTCCTTCTCATTCTTCTTTCTAATTCAATTTGTACAATTATGTAAAACAACCTTAGGCAGATTTTTAGACTCAAACTATGGAAATTATCCTTGATCGATTGGACCCTAGTCTATCTGGCTATAACAATTCAGAGATAATGAAAAACTTCAATCAAGGAAAGTGGATGAAAGGATTCCTGCAGCAGGTGATTGAGTGAATCAAATTCAACAATCAACATTTATTAATTATGGTGTACTGAATTATCTACTTAGCTACATAAATTCAAGTGATTTTTGCACATTTGGAAAATTATCAGGCATAAGTAATGTAACAAACAAAGCAATTTTGAGTCGGCATAAGTACAAACTTTCATTCTACAACTGCTAGTCTCCTCGATGTAGGCTGTAGCACACGCCTCAGTGTAGTCACACTTAATTACTGATCAAGAGCCCCACTGATATAACACTGCACACACCTCATAATATTATGGGTACCAGTATTTTGCAAAAACCACACTTGACAATTTTGCAAGCGTTCAAATTTATGGACAATGCAGTTTACGTATAAAATTACCATACTTCACACAGTATAATTGACAGGATATGGTATATTTTCTACATGTACCGTACATGTAATCTTCACAGTCAGAGATGAGTTCACAACTTCACAATTTAAATGAATCATAGTGAAACGTGTACGGTACTTTTTATACATGTACCCTGCATTCTACTCTTGCTTTTTGCAAGGTAAAAAACATCAAAATATTCCCATAAATGATAGTGATTTCAGGTGATTCATATCATATCTGATAAAGCAAGAAAACTATAAAATCTATTTTCACTTTTTCAGATTTGGTATGCCATCATACCTGGGTGACAATGGGAAGGTATTGAAGGAAGTTGCAAAATAAAACTTTAACTTGCACAAGACAAGGTGATTAACTGATATATATTTAACAATTTATCAAAAATACATGTACCACTACAGTTTATCAATTCAGATTTGTTATCTGAACTACAGTGTAGACACATCAAATATCAAGAGAAGTTATGTACAATCTGATCAAGCTTTGACGTCTGATCTATCATTATCTAAAAATAGTGACGTTAATATGATAAATGTCCAGTTTTCGCTTTCCAGTTTCGATCTTCACTTACTGCCTGAAACTGAAACTAACTCGCATAAATTACTGCAAGTTCCTATTTATTCCACTCTCACACAGGTATTACTACATCACATGCAAGTCATGCATGCTAATGTATAGTATGTACTCAAATACACAGATTTAATGGGACTATTCATTTCACAAAGCGATGTTAATTATATGCATGCAGGGGAGGTATACAGAGTGCAAACATCGATAAGATCAGTGAGCAAACACAATCAATGATCATCAGTGACCTTTACTACATCATACTACGTTTCATCGGTATCAAATCTTCCCTGCCATGTCATAGGCAAAAAAAAAAAGAGGATTTTGTGGGTCAGGTTTGATGGGCATACTATCACTATGTGTGTAGTGATGGTCAATATTGAACCTGCAGACACCACCTTCAACATTTTGTTGGTTTGACTGGAGTTGGTATGATGGGTCAGCATTGCTCTCATGATCATAACAGTGTTTAGAAAATCAAGAGAAAGTCACATACATTTTTGTGGGGGGGGGGTATGAATTTGTCATGAACTACAGTACTTTATGTTTGGATCTAATTCTTGTATCACAGTCACACATCTTACACTTCCCCCATACCCACTCACAAACAATGCACACCCCCATGTTTCCCCAGTACTTAATTCATACTCTGAAACTCCAAACGAAAGGTAATTAGAACAATTGTCATTTTTATAGATGATCACCTAGATTTTAGTAAATTTCCCTATTACACTAGCAGTCAAGATACAACGGAAAATTTTACACTACAAAGTGAATTTATTTCCTGGTGTCATTCATATTATTGTTTGATACATGCATGCAAGTAATGCAGGGTTCGCCCGTAACAGTGGCCAATGGCCACCAGAATTTTCTTTTGGCCACTAGAAATCTTGCATTGGCCACCAAAATATCAGATTCTACAACACACAAGCCTATTATAAGGGAGAGCCTTGTAATGTACATATCACCCTGTCATACTTACTTGCATAATAACTGATGTCATTATTAGGGTTAAGTATACATATTTCCTTTCCTTCTATCATGTGTTTGTCCCACTCTCTCCTGTATTCTGGGTCATGGAGGACATCGTAGACGAGTGGTGCAGATACATCATTCATAGTTTTGTGAATCTGAAACATAACAAAAAAACAATTCAATTACAAATAGAGAAAAAAGTATGCATTCTTTGTGTGATTTCATATGACATGGTTATTATTTATATGTACGTAATGGAGGGAAAAATACCCAGGGGTGATTTTGCCCCTGAAATGGCAAGAGTCCCAGAAATTTGAAAAAAGAACCCTCATAAATTGCCATAGGGTTCAATACAAAAGAATATCTGGAATGCACTGAAACAAGAAAAGTAGCCCCTAAAACAAAAATTTTAATTTTTTCCCTGAGTGATAAAAAGTGATTGTTACATAACGTTCTGAAGGAGGAATATTGCATTCATACAAACAGGTTCACACTATGTTAATAAGTCGACGCATTGCCAATATTTAGGAATTCCTTTGTTGTTAATTTTTTTAATGAATGCAAAAAAACAGTTACTGTATCAATGTTCTGTAAGCATCCACTGAATTATAATTATGTACATGTACATGTTTAGCTCATGATACTCAAATCATTTATTGTAGACATGGAAAACTATGCATGCACACAAGTTGAGAAAAAATTTCTACAGATCAATTTAAACCAATAATTAAATCAGCTAGTTTTGGTTACATGTTTTAATTAAACAAAAATATGGCATTACTAATATTTCATCATCAGCACGTGATATGTATACTGTGACTGCAGCTGTTTCATTTGGAGTGAATTATGCTGCTGAACTTCATATAATACAGGCTATGTCGCCCGACTGATGATCCATTCAACCAGCCATACAACTTAATACAACGGGTCGCTAAGGTTACATGGGACATCCAATCTACCCTATCTTCTGCATGTATTCACAAGGAGCAGCCAGCATAATAAAATATCGTCGTCGTCCTCCAGTGATAATTCACACATCAGTGATCCGAGAACGTTGAAGTGTCGGGATGGAAGAGAGACAGATCCATAATTTGTCGCGGTGTTACACCTGCGGTTGAAACCACTTGTCAAGTCAAGCACTGAGATAGCCTAGTAGCCTACATATCATTACAGTGTACAATGTATGCTGGAGCATTCCACAATGACCACAGGTGTTAAGTATTGGTAATATTGTATGCTAAATATTTTACATAATATTTTGCGGTGGTTTTATTTTCATAAATTTTGCGACTTCATAGACCTGCCAAACGTTCACTTCCTGATATACACCTACGCATACATGTATGTAATTTATGTACAGTGAATGAAAACACAAAAAAATAGCAAAACTTAATAAACTTTCACTAATCTGTACTGTAATTCCCCATCTTGAAGCAAAATTGTGAAAATATAGTACACACAAAAATACAAGGCATGTACAGTATTTCCCTTGAACAATGTAGAGTCTTCCAACTGACCATTGCAGATTGCTGATGATAATATCAATTTTCTCCTTTTTGAAAATAAAGCAATACAATTTTGGAAAATAAGGCAATACAATCTGTTGTGTAAACTTAAGATCATATTATGTATGTGTATGTCTGTTACAATTATGTCCATTTGGGGGTGAAGGGACACACAGTAAATTTCCTACAAATTCAAATTTCCATATTGCTGCAATAATGACACTTTTTGACAGAAATAGGAGATTTAAAGTTTATATGTTTTTCGAAGAGATTTAATCTACACATAGGACCTATAACAATAACTTAAGTCTTACTCTGAGTCTTACTCGAACAGAGAAGGATCAATATCAATTCCAATGTTATGTATTGCTACATGTACATACATAGGCCTACATATTTATACCGATTAAATAACCTTGCAAACAGGTATGGAAATTGTGTTAGCAGTTGGGTGCATGTAGAGGTGATCATGTACATGTAGTACATTGTCACGTAGAATGAGTCTTTCAAGTGTCAACGAACAGAGACCAACGTGTCTGCAACAATCAATACCACACAATATATTTTCAACTCAACTACAATTCAACTAGCCACCATGCATAATGTCCAAAAATATTGCAAGTACAATAGAGTTCGCTGTCCACACAATGGCACAGCTGGGTGACAAAGCAGGATAATATGCGTACTGTGACATCAGTGAGAGTACCTGTACTGTGTACAGCTTTTTTAATACAAAACTACATGTAGCAACAATGGCTGCATTACATTTGCATGTATAATACCATATTAGTACACCTAAAATTGAGCGGAATGACTTGATGATGATAATCAACAATCATTGATACTCGTGTACGATACACATGTACTGTATGGCTGTCAGCTCACATCCAGTATGAAACAGTTTTACAAAAAAGTCTGCAAAATAACTGTATTTAACAGACTCACTGATTTTATAAACTTGTTTTTTTACATACAATTAATATGTACATGTACCTAAAAAGTTTACTTTGAAAACATACATGCTGGTGGTTTGGTGGTTTATTTTGCATTTCAGTTTGGGGGAGGGGGAGGGGGACAAATGCAACTCACTTACAGTATGAAATTTTGAGCAATCAAATCAAGTACCTGTTGTGAACTTTTGACAAACTATTCACTTTACCCCCTCGGCCCCTCCCCTTCTTGCCTTTCAGTTTTTTCAATTCAATCCAATTCTTTGAGCTCACTGATCTTCTTCAAATTATTAAAAGCAAAACGAAAAATT
>JZLH01S0008667.1:23218-38726 GCA_001188425.1 Eucidaris tribuloides
ACACACACACACACACACACACACACACACACACACACACACACACACACACACACACACACACACACACACACACACACACACACACACACACACACACACACACACACACACACACACACACACACACACGTCTTTCCTGTATGTAGATCTACTCCATGTCTGCAGCTTACCCCAAATTTCATTTGAATTAATCAGTTCAAAGGTTTCTTTCCATTGTACATTGCTACAGATAGAAACGTGTACCTGCTGCTGTATAATGTATGTACTGGGAAATTTAATAGCACTAGTACTGTATTTGCCATCAAAGATTCTTATGTGTACTTTTCATTAGCAACTCAAGACACCAGTCAGTAATGCATTTCTTACATTGAAATAGGACTTTGTCCATTCACTCACAAAATAATCTGATTTAAACTTGTCCTTCCTTTCCAATAACTTTCAATTCTATGCAGAATGTGTTTGTATTTTCCCTTTGAGTCGATATGCTATTATCATAAATACTATTCCAAAAGTGACAAATTAAATCCCCCCAAATAAATACATGTAGGCCTATAATACAATCCAGTTGCAATGGAGTTAAAGAGAGCAGTCAAAAATAAAATTCGACCAGTTGGTCATTCTGCAAAATCAAGCAAAACAAAACACTTTCTGAAGCATTGAATCATCCCACAGTATATTACTAACCATTACACTCATGTAATTTGGATTGTTGACCAAATATGACATCCCAGAGGGCCTATCCCACCCCCACCCATTAGGCAAATGTCCCCCACACCCACCCACTAATATGAAATACATCAATTGGAGAGATTTCTAGGAAGAGGACTTGTTGACTTTCAAGTGACCTCCTCCCACACAAGTTCACTGTTCAGGCTCGGAGAACACAATCAACTTTCACGCATGTACAGAGAAGTCAGCAATCACTCACAATTACCATTGACCTACTACCAAGGAGAACCTTGCTATTGTGGGTGCCAAATTGTACAGTTCATCCATGGAGGCTACCTCCATGGTTCATCAAGCAAACAGGCATGTATTATTCTTGTGCACTGTACATGTACCTTGACAGTACACTGGCCTACAAGTAAAAGTATACTGAATAACTGAATTACATGTACTTCTTATGCACACACCTCAATGATCTCACAATAAATAGGCATACATGTGTAATAATAGGGTTTTGGTGATCTCACAATTTGACATACACACACATCTTTGGATCATCAGTTAAGTCCACCATTGATCATCACATTATGAATTTTTTTTCAACAAACCCAGACTAGTTATGAGAAAAGTAAATCACCCATTTCAAGGTATTAGTTTTTTTTAGATTACTTTCCCCAATGCATTAAAAGGACTTCTGTTAATGTTAGTTACCAAAAGAAGTCAATGTACATGACATGTACACCAGAAATTCAAGTTCTTGTCATTGACATTTGATATGGCACACACGTCATGCAGTATCAAGGTTGTAGATTTCTGTGCAACATCATTGTTTTCTAATTAATTAATCTAGGTGTCAAAACTAACAAAAATGCCATGCTTGTCCGTTTACTGTACCTTCAGATAGATATGGAAGAAGAACGAAATAAGAGATATTTTTAACACTACATTGACTCAGACTACATGTAGTCTTTGACACAGGTTCAGAAGAACTTTTGACTTTTGTAAAGATGGATTTTGTTGAATAATTTACAAAATGTTCACAGTGCAACAGATGCTAACTACACCTTAGAATCTACACCTGTCTGCCATCTTCTCTTATCAAATTAACTTAAATGTGTATAAGCAGGATCAGGAGACTTGGACCCAGTTCCACAAATTCAGCTCCTATTATTTTTAGATTTTTTTAATTCAAGAAAAAAAACTGTTTTGAACCAAACATTCAAACCTGAACTGAAGAAATCATGAGGATTTATTCACTATTTTTATTACGAAAAGGCACTTTTTGATCTTGTACATCTGCCGGGGGGGGTACTCAGATTATAGTCGGACAGGATTGTGCCACTGAGAACTCCGAACCCGGCTACACCCACATCTAAGGGTCCTTTTGCCGTAAATAGGCACCAATAAGGGTTTGCGTGCCCAGAATTTGGAAATAGCATGTAGGCCTATGCATGCGAAGTGTGCCAACAATTTGAAAATTGTGTTTCCATGCATGCAAATGCCAAAGCACGGCAAAAATTTGAAAACTTTGAAAATGGGACCCCGCCAAGGATCTTTTTGATGAAAAAGGGACCCATGTGTACAGATTTTCTTGAAAAAGTCACCCTTCCCAGCGGCACATCCAGTATACCCAATATATGTGACGTACCCCCCCCCCCCCCCGGGGACCCATCCATACACAGAGTCAAGTTACCACTCCTGAGGAGTGGTAGGTAATCAAAGCCGTTTGGAGTACTCTGAGCCTGCGAGTGTGAGAATATTTTGATATGGACTCTCTAAATTAAAAATAAACATGATCAAACTCGTTCAGGTGAAAAAAAAATTGTGTGAATGAATAACTTTGTAACATTATAAGACATTTTTACGATCTTTGAAAAATGTTTTGGATAATAATTACCTTCAGCATTCGAACTCTTGATGCCTGCTGCTCTTTTTCATTGAGAGTCTGCACCCAAACTTTTGTATTATTTTTGTTATATTTGATAGTCCATCCATCGTGGCAATCTGCCAGTCTTCTAAATCTGTCCAAGTCCGTATCATCAGGTATGCAAATCACTCCAACTTCCATTTCAACGACAAGCTGCTGCAATAAAGGCCCCAAATTCCAAAACAAGTAAAGCGGCCGATCACGGCCTCACGACGCCACGGCGAGTTCTCCCGCTGATCACACAGGTTACGTTGCGAATACTGCTGGCGCTGCTGAAATTCGGAAGGGCTCCACGTCCACGTCACGTAAAGTCAGAAGTCGAGTGCCAGTGAGAAACTTTGCACTGTATTTTCTAAAACCGTACACGCACAACACAATCTTTTCCCCAGAACAGCGACTCATATATATCCTGATAAAATGTGCGTCCAGTCGATACCGCTACAACTTACACCAGTTTATGTGTTACTAAATTTTACCGTACGTTAGAACAACTTCTCTTGTTTATGTGGTGTGTGTCTTCCTGATATCTAGCTAGATCACCATTCACACAACACATGCGTGCTGTACAGCTGGCTGCGATAAAGATTGGGATCGATGATACGCGCACGTACGTACGCGGTCGTCGCATACAAGAATATTGATTGAATTGGTAGCGCGCGCGATTATGATGAATGCATGTTTACACGCCTGATGAGGGCGACGACAACATTCACCAGAATAATATTCTTCAGGATTCAAGAACAAGACTTTCGGGGGTTTTCGGCAGGGTTGAGAATACTAAGTTCGGACTAAGTTAGTTGGCCCAACAGACCTGGAATATGAACCCCTCACCTGGAAGACCGGCTGAGAGATGAACAGTGATAGTAAACATGTTCTCTCGATCACATTAAACCTAAGTAACAAATAGTAAAAACAGGGAAGCAGTTTCTGATCCACTACGGATGTAACTGGCAAAGTCCGGTTCGCCGGTGACGACACGGAACTCCGTTGATGACGATCCACCACCTGCTCCATTATTGAACTCCCTTGAAAGACATTCGTATGCGTGTAGGGAAACACAATCGTCTTTTTTCCTTTAGTCTAGACATATCAACAATTTATTGACAAGAAGAGTAAACCCTTCATTTTTACCGATTATAGAAACCAGTGCCCAAAGGCCTAATCCAAATCGGGATCCAATATCTACCATGCCACCACAATATTGAGACAGTCTCATCTCCCAATATACCTGTCGGAAAATAAACACGTGTCTGCAAGCATATACCCTTGAAAATTTTCACCCTTACGCATTTATTTTCTACATACAATCTGGAGTGATAAATCGGTAGGTATTAAGCAGTCATTTTTTAGGTCTTGTGTGTCTGACCAGTTTCGCCGGTTTGTTGTGTTTGTTTGTTTGTTTGTTTGTTTGTTTGTTTGTTTGTTTGTTTGTTTGTTTGTTTGTTTGTTTTGTAGATGATCGGCAAAATTATGGAATGGGCTACAATTTTGATAATTTTTACTGTTGGATGAACTATGACCTAGGCCTTATATTCCTTCGTTGTATTTCTCCCAGGGTGCCGAGTCCCCAGCAGGGGCGTCGATCCTGGGGTGGGGCAGTC
Organism: Eucidaris tribuloides; assembly: GCA_001188425.1. NCBI lineage: Eukaryota > Metazoa > Echinodermata > Echinoidea > Cidaroida > Cidaridae > Eucidaris > Eucidaris tribuloides. The sequence goes on from JZLH01S0008667.1 coordinate 27,416, forward strand.
GCCACCCCAATAAAAATAACCGGGGGGACGAACATATCGATTTGCCCCCCTCCACCAAATAATTTTGACAACTTAAAAAATTGAATGCAAATACATGTTAAAAAGCATGGGAAGGCACTATAAAACCATTAAACTTAACCATAAAAATGCTATTCAATATATAGAATTGTCAATTTAAAAAAGCACGCCGAAAATTTGTGACATGTTTTTTTTTCACTTTGCCCCCCCCCCCCCCCAAATCCGAAACATGGATCGACGCCCCTGGTCTCCAACATGATATGTTTTGAATATTTCTATTATAGTCCTACTGCAGAATTGTCCCACGTACCTTACCCCCAATGGATGGGTGGCCCACTTCTCTCCGATTTCAAGCTTTTAACCAGTAATTAAAGATAATTAGCATATTGTAGTAGACAATGACACAGTTCATTATTTGACCTATATGCGAAGTATTTATATCAGAAACATGAGTTCGTAATTTTGAAAATGAGTAAAAAAAAATATATATATATATATATACCCTCCCTATCAAAAGTATTGCAACATACACTATTACGCATAACATTTTACGTTGAAGGGGTCTTTCTAAAATGATGTCCTAATTACGTTTATGATTGGCAAAATAACAAATTATTTGAAAAGACGTCAATGAATATTCTCTCTCGTTTCTCCTCCAAGGCGAGAGATTATCAAATGCAGGCGCGCCCACGACAGAGGGCTGAAGCATAAAATTTTGCATTTTTTCGCCTCCCTATAGGGGTGGGTGTAATTCACACTAAGCTTAGTAATTCGGTTCTCATATTACCAATGAAACGATTTTGATGTTTGGAAAGACTCCAGCAAACAAAAAATATCAAATATGTTCCTCTGAAGGGTCTCAGAAAGAAGACCACGCCCCTCGAAGACAAAGTGACCGCTCCTATCTTCATAAGACAGTGACAGGGGAGATAAGGCTACTAATTAAAGATGATGGCTTTCTCTTCGCATCATTATATCCAATGTACGAGAAGTCTCATGAAGTATATTTTAAGATGTCTACAATAATAAACTGCCTTTAGAATTGAGAAAGAATTAGAAATTATAACTTGATGAGGTCTTGTTTAAAATATGGGGTGTTTGCTCCTTGCCACTGTCTAATGAAGATAGGAAGTCACTTTCGTCTTCGAGGGGTGCATGGTCTTCTTTTCTGAGACCCCTTCAGAGGAACATATTGATATTTTTTGTTTGCTGGAAGTCTTCGCAAACCCTCAAAACCGTTTTATGGTAATATGAAACCGAATTACTATGGTAGTGTTTAATTAATACCCACCCCTATTAGGGAGGCGAAAAAATGCAAAATTTTATGTTTCGACCCCTCTGTCGTGACGCGCCTGCATTTGATAATCTCTCCACCTGGAGAAAGAAACGAGAAAAATATATCATTGATGGTCTTTCAAATAATTTGTTAATTTTCAATCAAACGTAATCTAGGCACATCATTTTAGAAAAGACCCCTTCAAACGTAAAATGTATGTGTTCCTAGTGGTATGTGGGGCAATACTTTTGAGTAGGGAGGGTATATGTACATACAAAATAAATCCATCACTTTTCAATTTTGTCCCACATTACCCCGATCTTCCATGGGCTACAGCCACTGGCTGCAGCCCATCTATTGTGTATCCCACCCTATATTACTATCAGACAAGGCAGATGACTTCCTAGACGTAGACTCTTTCGTTCACTTCACCGTTCGACAACACCTTACTATACTAGCAGTATTTGTTTTCCTCTCATTCAATTTCAAATCGCTGTAATGTTAAAATCTTTTAAATGTCTTCTGTATAATGCGCACGCATAATGGATTATATTTATCTTCAAATATCTTTATCCCTCCCTTTTCTCCCCCCCCCCCCTCTTTTTCATGCATGTTATTTATTTCGATTAGAAACTGGTCATGATAGATTATCATACCAGAATTCCTATTATACGGACACATATTTTATTGTATACATCATCAATTTATCACTTATTCATATTGGATTAAAGTGATAGGCTAACATTGTGGAGCTTCAATTTAAAAAATTGTCAAACTTTGATATCTGAGCTACATAGTAGTGTTCAAATGGACAAATAAACACCCTAGAATACAAAAGTTTGGAAAGTTACACTGCCAATGGCAAGTTATACATGAATAAACAATAAAGCTCGGGGCGAGTTTTATTAACCTAGGTGTACACACAGTAAGTCTATGGGAGGAAATCGACAAGTGAATCTGGTCAACTTACGATTTTCACTTTTTTAAAGCACTAAATAATAATTTTGAAATACAATTTTGTCAGGGCTTCATTTTTAGACCTCATCAAAGACACTGGTAGCATGGGGAATCATGCGGCTCAGATTTTTTTAACTGTGGTAAATGTTAGCCAATACCTTTAAAGTCATTATTGACCAGTCTTGTTCGTGCATGGATGGACCAGATCAGCTCTGAAACTCGCTTGGGACAAAAATCGAACTGCGCCATCACCGGCTAGCATCGGAGAACATTGGGTTGCTCAGTGAAAATACCTCCCAGCATAAAAAAAAAAGTTGGTGTCTCTAATAGATCTAAAAAGAAGTTCTGACAAATTTGTACTTCAGAATGATTATTTAGTGCTTTAAAACAGTGGAAGTTTGTGAATAACCATAGACTGCTGTGTTGCAATAAAGACTCCATTGGATGCTTAAAGGCATGCCTAAAAAACATTGTGTAATGTATCGGTATATCAAGAAAAAATACCATTTTGAGAACCGTTGGCAAAGTATAGATTCTGAAGCTAGAAACTCTGTATTGTAGAAATTATAGTGACTATTAGATTTTGAATTTAAATTTTGTATAGTCTACACCTAAATTCCTTGTATAGTTTCAGGAATCAGGACAAACCATTGCCCTGCGTGGTTGTTCACCATATGTATAAATCATATTTATTTAAAAATCACAAATTATACCACATGAATTATTGTCTCATGCAGATTAGAATTTTTAAATGATACTGAATTATTGCTATACCGAATTGACTCAGTTCAGTGTATCTTAGATTGTAATTTCACTAACAAAGTGTATTAGCTGAAGCTGAAAAATGGGCTCACATAGCAAATATTTCCATGTCATTATACCTTTTCTATATGCATGCTACAGAAATGAACTGCACAAATGGAAATTGCTAGGATGTAATTTCAAATGCATGATTTCAAGTGGAAACAAGATATATTTGGATACAATTTGGAGTCCAATTAAATCCCATTGAAACCAACTGAATTCCCAGGGAAGTATCCATATCATCGCAGGTTTGTATTGATTATAACACGCCTCTGTGGTACTGTTCTTGAACTTCAATGTCGAAATTATACAGAAAACTGTAGTACAAATTGCAAATTGGGGGTAGATGTTGAAATTTCCTTATATGTAATAGGTCTATAGGTATATTATTACGATGTACCCAGTATAAAGAACTACAAAGGGGAAAACACTAACGCAACTCAAATAAGAACTTGCACCAACAAAATCTTTAAAAAGAAACACATCTTCTATATTATATATAAAGGTGTGTGTGTGTGTGTGTGTGTGCGCGCGCAAATGTATGTGTGTGGGTGTGGGTGTCTGTATGTGTGTGTGTATGCATGTATGTATGTGTATGTATGTGTGTGTGGGTGGGTGGGTATGGGTGTGTGTATGTGTATGTGTGTGTATGTGTATGTATGTGTGTGTATGTGTGTATGTGTGTATGTGTGTATGTGTGTATGTGTGTATGTGTGTATGTGTATGTATGTTTGTGTATGTGTGTGTATGTATGTGTATGTATGTATGTGTGTGTGTGTATGTATGTATGTATGTGTATGTGTGTGTGTGTATGTATGTATGTATGTATGTATGTATGTGTATGTGTGTGTGTGTGTGTGTGTGTCTGTCTGTCTGTCTGTCTGTGTGTGTAGGTGTGTGTGTGTGTGGGTGGTGGTGTGTGTGTGTGTGTGTGTGTGTGTGTGTGTGTTGTGTTGTGTGTGTGTGTGTGTGTGTGTGTGTGTGTGTGTGTGTGTGTGTCGTGTGTGTGTGTGTGTGTGTGTGTGTGTGTGTGTGTGTGTGTGTGTGTGTGTGTGTGTGTGTGTTTAGATCACTTCCACGAGTCACATTCTTGTGTGGGCGTCTGCTGCAGCCGAAACGTCGCAATACGCTTTTCATTTGCTACATCGTTTTGCAACTGACTAAGGACATTCACTCTTACAATTAGGATCTTATTTGATACTTACATGTATGTATGTCACTAACAAGTTGGAGAAAATGGGCTTTTACCCTACTATAATGTCGACGACGCCAGCCCTTTTCAACCTAACTTTCGACGGTTTTGAAAAAAAAAATGTTACTTTTTCAATTTTCCCGACGTTCTCGAGATAGTCTCGCCAAAAAAGGGTAACGCCATGTCGTCGTGGAATTTGGTACAACAGATCAGTTAAATTTAGGATCCAATAATCTTTTAGATGCGTTGACGAGCATGATATCCACTTTACACTGGGAATGATACCAGGGATCACCCCACCCCCTCCCTGCATGCGAACTTATCAAGGTTTTGCGATAACAAACAACGATGATCTGAAATTCTACCCGAATCAGACAGTCTGCTAAGCCTAATCACTTCCAAAATATGAGGAAACTACTAGTAATGTAATTACACAAAGCATATTAACACATGTAGTGCAAGACCTAATACAAAACTTTCGCAACTCCTTTTGTATCGGGAAAACAGCATTAACCCTGTATTTTGTGTGGGGTATTCGTTTTGACTCCGTGCAGTGATCGAGCTCAGGACAGCTGAGCTGAAAGAGGCTTCACTACACTTATGTCGTTAGCACAAACCCTGGCATTCCTTTACCTATTCTTATTCAAACTTCGATCGCTAAGTATAATAAGTTTGCTTTATTGTCCCCTAGTCTGTGAAGCGTGAGACAACAAAAAGGACCATCACCATACCCATGGACATTTAAGGTGGATCTACCTCTTACAATAATGCCCCCGTGAAAAAATAGACAGAGAGTGGCTTCGTGTAGACACCATACGCGTAAACGGTAGCTACTTTCGGGTTGACTTGCGAGGCGTACCCCGGGCGTACCCTTAGCGATAATCCCATAAAATATATTTCTGTTCAAGCAGATCGCGTGATACATGTATAAAGGCTGGACCGTGTTGTGCATATGACCTACATTTATTTATTCGAATAGTACAAGGAACTATAATGATATCTTATTGAATGCTTCGGGGCAAAACGGGACATACTATAGCGGTTGGTACACAGGAGACATGTTGGAATGTTCTAATCTTATCCGCCACTTTTTCACATGCATGTAGCCGATCGTCTGCAAAGAGTTGGGACAATAATCATCGCGAATCGTTCGATTGTTGATCGGTACCTTATCATGGAGAATTGCAATTCCGACTGAACGACAAAATAATATTTCTTTCTCAGTGTGGGCGACTTTTTGGCAAATATAATCCCAATCAAGTCCAGTCGTCAGTCATTCGAGTTCAGCGTGGAGTAGATCTATATACCCACGGTCCCTGTTGCGGAGATCTTCTGTAGCTCGCGACCCTTGACATCGTTTGTTTTCTCCTGCATGTGATGCGGTTGTAGATTCCAGTTGAGCTGTTCTGTCATCAACATCGACACCATCATCATGTTCTCGCCATCATCGGTGGGGTCGTACCTGTGGAAGAGACTGGGTGGAGGAGGCGACCACGACAATGACGACAGGTAGGTTAATCAATCATCAACATAATCTCGATCACGGCCGCATCAGAGTATGTAATCGCGAACACTCGATAGAGTGAGGATGTAAAGTCGTGTGTATAGCTGTTGGTATGGGGAACGCATAGACACAGGGCGTCTTTGATCTTCATAATATTCTCGTTCCCACGGTATGCAAGCCATCAGAAATCGTGTTATACCTTATCCGCGCACGCACGTAATATTATTTCTGACTATCCGTATAATCGATATGATAATATCTGCATCTGTATACAATGTAGACACCCTTGTGCATAATTATAATACTGTGTAAAATGTATGATAAAATTATCATAATTCGCCCGAGTGAATGATTGTTTCAGTTTGAGGTTTTATTTTCATGAGTATAGGCCTACTCTACGCTCTCTTAAAACTATAATTGTAATCACTCATTATCTGTACATCATAATTGATACTGAATTATTAGTAGGCCTATGTTTTACCTCCATTACTGAACAAAGTATGGATTTGTTTTTCACAATAATATCAGGTGTGCGTTTCATGAGCCCCTTTTTAGTTGTGTATTGTTGTAACAGATATACCTGAATCTGTTTACTGTATGAATCTTCCGTATTTCACACACAGTCACGCAGTTGGGTAAAAAAACATCAATACTTCCCTTTTATGATGGCGAATTATAAAGCACGGGTCAATAAGCCTTATTAATGAATCAGAGACACGTACATATAATTAGTACACATTTGTTTATTTGTGTATGCACGTGTGCACAAACGAGTGGTATGTTTGTCATAATTATCGACCTTGTGGATATATATACACATATAATATCCATTATGTGTGGATGTATATACATATTATGTACCCAGTACAGTATGTAGTACATGTATATGTATGTGTGCACTGTATCCACCGTTTGAATGAGAGCAAGTCTAGGAAGTTAAACAACGCGATTCCTAAAAAAAAATACATGTACATTAAAAGAATTAAAAAAAGAAAAACGACTGAAACGTACAGTATGCTTCACTTTGATTCAATTCAAATTTATTTATCAACTTTAATCACCTAAAACTGCATAAATTGTTATATGTCGATACCACGCATTTTGTATGAAGTTGGAGAATTCACCAAACATGTTCAGAGCTGCCAACTAATTATGTTTTAATGCTATTTAGTATGTTTTTTTTCATCTTCAAAAGTAACAAAATATGATTTTTTGTTAACATTTAAAGCAATATGTTTTTCTTAAATTTGATAGGCATGCTTAATATGTGTAATTTATCCATTTGTGTACCAAAATATGTGGTTTTTTTTGCATTCAAAATATGATTTTACTACATGTATATATGCATCAGTATGTTTTTTGGTCAGCAAAGGTTGGCAGCACTGCATGTTGCAAATGAAAAGACAGGGGTCAAAGTTGAAAGTTTTGAGTATGTTTTATCTAAGAAATACTTCACACTGACATTAAATTAACAATCTTATTTACCTACTGCACATAAGGAAATTGAGGATTAGAAAAATAAACACTGAAACCTATTCAATATACGTGTATAACATGAACTAACAAACACATATTGTGTGTATACCACATTCATAATTCGAATACCTGTAAGAGATTTTATAACTGCAAAAGAAAGTATTGATGCTGCCAGTGTAATATGATTATCTTCAAATGTGAATTCCATTTTAAACCTATAATCAAATTGTTTTAAATCCCTAACCAGTACAGTTCTGCTTGTAAGAGTGAGCCATACAAATTGTTATACGCAATCACATAAATTGATTTTTATTCGAAAGTAATACGCGTTTATTTGTAGCTTGTAATTCATCTCACCGCGAGTATATAATATCAAACCTTATAGAATAAAAACAAAATAGACAGATTTCTCGCCAGAGTCTTCGTCGCCTTTGTCGGCACGCAAAAAAAAATATTAATGATAACAAGACGAAGAAAAAATAACTTTATCAAGTGAATTTTCAACATACTGTATAACAATACTTTGTGAGTTGCGCTATTTCTGTATATAATAGTACTATACTCAGGATATAGACTGAAAATATTTCATTTCTAAAACTATAATTATGGTACTAAAAAGCAAGTCGGAAGCACGCACAATATTACACTATTTTCCCAAATGCCCTCTGGTATATTACGCAGATGCATTCTTAAAATCATTCTCACAATTCTCGTATACCTGATTGTTGTTGTTGCCATAGAGCTACATGACAGCATAAATATACTGCATATCAATCACTACTACCATGAAAGCTTTTACAAATGGACGCATATTTCAAATACACTCCAATGGTGCAGTGACACTTCTGCTGGTACGTCATGTCCACACCAACCCACCCACAAACACACACACACACAACACACCATGACACACACACACACACACACCACACACACGACACCCACACACACAAACACACACACACCACACCACACACACACTGGCACGACACCACACAACACACACACTCACAGACACACACAACACACACACACACACCCACACACACACACACACACACACACACACACACACAAAAGTTTTACCTCCGTCTTTAATTATTAATGTATCATTGATTTTTCTTTATTTAGTATTATATCCAAATGGTTAAAAATATGAAATTCTTTGTTTTGATGACCTTTAGAAATACTCAACTATAAAATTGGACGGCTCGCAGGATTCCAATTGCTAAGATAATAATATAAATTGTATCAACTAATTCAAACAAATACGTTAATAAAATCTTTTGTCAATTTGATATCTATTTGACCTGGAGGACGACTCATTACATAATAATATTGCTGAAAACTCGCAGACAACAAAACCCAAAGAAGTTGGATAAACTTACTTTATAATTGAAGACAGCGTTTATATTTTATTTCGCAAGACCACCACTTCATACCTGTACCAAAATGTAGTTGAGTGCTTATAAAATGGTGTGTTGAAAGTCTGAGAACCATATAGAACCATATAATTATCATGAACTTATTGTTTTATGAGAAAAAAATAACTATATGCTACTAGAAGACAGTTAAAATTTTGTTTAAATTGGCTAAATTGAATTAATACATTTGAAATGGGATGGTCCCTGAATTATGCAAAATGATCACTTTGTACAATGACAACTATTTCATTTTGTTTCTGGAGATTTACCGTACCTTGCTTGAATGTATTTCCATGATTTTACGGTTGTCTGTTAGTCCCTTGTCGTTTCGGTGTGCACTACTGTATATACTATAACAGTGGCATGGCCAGGTATTCTGCGAGGGGCTACAAGTTACCATGCCATGCCATGGGGACGTAAAGTCTCAAAGGCAGTATTCCATCAAGAACAGTAACAACAACATAAATCGGGACAGGGCGAGGGTGAGGGTGGGGTGGGGGACTTCGGCTTTCGAACCCCTCTTGTATGACACTGAATAATAATACTGAAGACAAAACTGACGTCGTGTCTTCCCTGCCGACAACAGAAGTTTCGAATTTCAAGGGAGTTGTTTTAGTCCAAGTTGGTATTCCGAAAATGGCGCATCGGGGGGTCGGGGCGACTTTTGCCCTTTCCTCTACACATCTCATATTTACGTCATTTTTATGATTTAGATATGACAAAACACACTCCAGAATTTAGTTGGGCAAAGAGAGTGAGACTCATAAACCTCACCAGATATGTTATTAGTGGGCAAAACAGCCCCATCGAGTTTTGTTTTCGGTTTCAGACTATGCGTCATGGAGAAGAAGTTTAAGAACCTATATTTTTAGAAAGAAAAACAAGAAATGGCACTTGACAGTTGATATCAAATAAGACAGCCACCCGCTGAATTCAAATAGAACCACGACTGATAGTTTGACAATTTGCAAAAATAGCTTTGGGCATCCATTGTAATCGTGTAACAGCATTCCATATCGACAGCGACATTACGCTTCAATATTCTCATATAAATTTACGAGAGGCATATTTTGGACATAGGGGCACTAAATCTGAAGACTGAAATGTATTTCAGATTTAGAAAATAGATTAAAATAATATTTGTGAACAATCTGCTGACCCACCCAGCAATCACCCTGTTGACTCATGTTATATATTTGGAATTATTTATATTAGTTCGCATTCCTTATTTACATCCAAATTAATATCAATTATTTATATATTATTTGTATTTGTTTTTTTTATCTGCCTCCTAACAGTAATAGAAAATGATAGACATGACGACAGACATGAAGAAGGAAAATTGGAAACAATAAAAGAGAAAATAAAGAAAGAAAAAGAGAAAGGGCAACTGCTCGTGTTATAAACTCGATCTGCATGAACCATCCTCAGACGAGTGTATTGTTGTTAAATCCGTTTTGGTCATTTGAAAAATTAAAGGTATTGGCTAACATTTACCACAGTTAAAAAAATCTGAGCCGCATGATTCCCTATGCTACCAGTGTCTTTGATGAGGTCTAAAAATGCAGCCCTGAAAAAATTGTTATTTCAAAATGATTATTTAGTGCTTTAAAAAAGTGAAAATCGTAAGTTGACCAGATTCACTTGCCCATTTCCTCCCATAGACTTACTGTGTGTACACCTAGGTTAATAAAACTCGCCCCGAGTTTTATTGTTTATTCATGTATAACTTGCCATTGGCACTGTAACTTTCCAAACTTTTGTATTCTATAGGGTGTTTATTTGTCCATTTGAACACTACTATGTAGCTCAGATATCAAAGTTTGACAACTTTTTAAATTGAAGCTCCACAATGTTAGCCTATCACTTTAATCGTTTAGACAAAAAGAAAAAAAAACATATTGAGTCTGTATTTGCTGAATACATTTCCCTTTTTTTTCAATAATTTTGTCACCATTTGGTAGCATAGCTCCATGGAACAATGGTATTTGTCGTAAGGACCACCACTTCAGAATTGCATCCGTAACTGCACTCAATATTATTCCACATCATTAAATCACGGTCGTAAACTTTATGGCTTCTGGTAAGCTGTATAGAGAAATAGCCTTTCGATAACTGTTAGTATGGCCATTCCAACGAGGGGGGGGGGGGCATCTCACTCAGGGGTGTTGTGTCGAAGAAAACACAACAAAGATGGTTACGTATAATATTGAGAATAATAGACATCTAGAAACACATTTATGGTTTCTGAACATGCTGAATATACCTTTACGGAGAAAGTTTACCTTAGAAATTATGAATTACCGTAGTCACGTATATTCATTTTGAAGAAATTCGCAATAATGTCATATTTAGAACCAGGGGATGTTTGTACAGGCCAGCTTCCTATACTCCCGAAGTGGGAATATACGTGTCTATATCCCATTTCACCCCGAGGTTTACGCCCCTGTATCGACACATATTCGAATAAATCGGACACTTTACTAATTACATCGTAAAGGGTAAAAATCGACAACCAAACGAATAGAGGTGGCGGAGGTAATTACTTGTATCTTAAACGATGCGGATATGAACTTCTTCCAAATATTTGTTAATTGCCTGGGCATACTACTACTACTCAAATAGGCATTACGTTCATTCACAGATAATGAAAATAGATG
>JZLH01S0008704.1:0-14823 GCA_001188425.1 Eucidaris tribuloides
ATTATTTCTTTTTTTTTATTCCGTTGTTGGTCCCATGTAGATAGAGCCCAGTCATGCAGGGTACAGTTCTTCCATCTATACAATCCATTGCAATCCCCAGAGTTTGCAGTTCTCACAAACACACACACACAGAAAAACAAACTCAGGGATCTTGCTCTGGCCTTCTTTGTGCCTGACCAAGCACAGGAATCTTTTAGCAAAACAAGTTGCATTTGATTCTGATCAAGCATATCAAGTCAACGTTTCAGCTATTCACGAGAGCTAGGACGATAAACACCATTCTTGATTGGGGCGACAAGAGCGTGTTGGGGGTGGGGAGATGTACTAAACTTGTCAACAAATATTTAATGCAAACAGTCGCCCCCCCCCCACCCCCCACACACACACCCCCTCCTAGCTAAATCTGTCATTGTGCGTGGAGTACCATCTTTTAACGACGTGTGCTATGGGAGATTCCGATGCCAGTTAAGAATTCTGATTCTCCGATAACAGTCAATGGTCCTCGCATCGGAAATTTGGGTGCCGTGTCACGCGACTTACATCATCACACACCAACAGCTTCTTGCCTTCATCACGGGAGAGAGCGAGGAAGGAGAAAAACAGCCCCTCATTCAAAACCGTTTAGAATGCATGCCATAGCTCCCATAGCTTAGGAATTGTGTACAGCAAGCAATAATCGCTGGTAATTGGACAGGCAGGTGCTTTATCCATTGAACTATTATCAAATTGGTGTCTTAATGAAAGGAGCCGTTTGTTGATCAAATTTTAGATTCGGCACTATCTGCACGAAATCAGATTCCAGCATTAGCGCAAGGGAAAGTAACCTCGTTTATTCCGAGCTAGATATCACTCATGGTGGGGAAAAAATATGTTGACGATTTCAATTGATTTGGATATATTGCAATTGGGTCATATGACTTCATATCAAATCAGTACATTTCTAGAAATTTCAATTACTAAGACAGGACTAAAATTTCAATGTTTATATAATTGAAAAGTTATTGTATATGGGAAAAAATGTAATTAGCTTCTCGTTTACTCAATTCCAAAATTATGGAATTGTAACTGGATGTAAATGTACAGTATACAAGTGTATACCGAACATTGAAAAAATGATTACATTCCTTCCTTTTTCATGACTCCCTCTCCATTTTAACACATTTTGTAAACTGATAACCATATGGTCCATGCACAGCACTAAACGCACAATTGTTTTGCACACCCACCCATCCCCAAAATGTATCATTCACTCTTTTATAAATACTGAATAATGTGCTACTCAGAATGGCACACTAAAATGTTACAACCAACCATTAGAGTGATTATGTGAAACCTTTTATCTTAAATTGTCCCATTTACAATAAAAACTGAATTGAAAGTGACCCACTACCTTTCGGCTCAAAACAAAAAAATTGTGGGGGAGTAACGCTACAGGGAATAGTGACATAGTGTTGCTCACCCACAAACAATTTCTCCCATCTTACTTGCTTGTTCCAATTTCTTTTAATGCAAACCACTCGCATGTTCAGCCTCAGAAGTATTAAACGTGTTATTTACTGAGGTAACCGCATCACTTGGCGCTACCTTTAACACATTCAGGACCGGCGTCGTAAATAAATTGACATCTCCATTGGTAATTGGGGAATCCAAATTGGGAAAACTTTGTTACAACCCACCACAGCTGTTCTGTGTTGACATTTTATCATATGTAGGGTATCCTGCATTTCCTCATGCCACACCTATGTTGATAAAATAAGGGCTTATTTTTCATAAACATGATTCTCATGTTTGGAATAAATGCCAGTCAAATGTACAATTAATATTTTATATCAATACGTCAACCATTTCATGCAAAAATAAAACTAAACAAATATTGCAAAATCCTATTCATTTAAACTTCAAATCAAAACATTTCAAGACTTTGTGTGTGACACATGCCAGAGATTTTAGCCCGGTCCCATGTATACAACAAGCATGGCATGTGTTCCGATTTTCTTCAATCAAACTCCCCAAATTTGTTTGTCTCTTTGGCTCCGGGAGCAGAGGTCACGCTTCATAGCCGTGCGTCAATTATGAGCACTAACACACCACCATATGTCGATGGGAACTTCGGAGAGCGTCCAGGGAGGAGAAGTTCACAGAGTCAGCAGCGATTTGATTTGTAGAAATGGGTGACCAAAAAAAAATTAAGTTGAGGCAGGAAGTGGGTCTATTGTGTAAACGGGTACTACACCAATACATGGCTACTTTGAATTGTGTTTTGCTACTGGTAGGCTCACGCCAAGACATGAAAATTTAGGGACAGTGAGTTTCCTTTTCCAAAAAGGGGCCTTTCTGTTTAAAAAAATCTGGAATTCCATTTCAACTTGCCTGAAAATTAGAAATTCCGTGTTGCCATAGACTTTATATGTACCTGAAAAAGTGACAATTCTATTAACAAAGAACTTACAAATACTCTGTAGGCCCCTACATTGTTTTCCCACCATTTTTGCCCTTTTTTTCAACTTTTTCTAACTTTGGTTATCAATTTCACAGTTTTCTCTTTCAAAATGTGGAAATTTGGAGGGAAAAGAGGCTTTCCATGATTTTCCGTTTGAAAACTCACTTTTGTTTCAAGTGGTCTTTTCCTTGAATTCCGTCCATTTTCCGTTATGAAGGAAAATCCCTGTCCCTATAATTTTGGTCTTTCTGACCAAACAGGGACCATTTGCACACTACCGCCAATCGTGTTTGCAATCACAGTGATTAGAGTTACCCAATGTACACACGACAAAACAGTCTTCGCAGAGAAAGCGCTTTGAATTGAAAACTCTCGGAAGAGGCATGGGTTGTTTCTAGATATGTTGTCAATCAACCATGCATCATTCATATGAATCATGTGGCTGCAACACACTTGTGCACATGCCCCAAAGTCTGCAATATTCCAGCAAAGTTAATGAAAGGTTATAAAAGCTCCACCTCCACACAAACATGGGACACTATAAAATACATAAACCAACCAAAAAATCCTCCCCCCCCCCAAAAAAAAAGATGAATGTATGATCAGAGATCTGCGACATTATATTGTATCGGGAAATTAAAATCAACACAAGTAAGGTACAGAAAATAGACTAGAGTTAAAAGTGGCCTGGCTGGCTGGTAAAGATGCAAGTCCTACAGTTCATATGACACTTCCAGGGGAGTAAAGCGGTCGGTTGTGAATTCCGCCCAATGACGCAGCACAGTAGGTGGGCATTGCTACTCGTCGCCACCGGAACGACAGCGTAGTAGTATTGGAAGGAAAGGAGACCAGGAGAGCCAAGGAGACGCGAAGGCTGCGAGGTGTGAATGGGAACGGTCCGGGCTAGCGTGCCAAGTTTACTTTCAGTTTGGGGAGAGAAGTTTGCCATGTTGTATTATGGTATTGTCGTTGTCGGGACGGGTACATGTGTCATGCCTGACTATTCACCAACGATGGCAAACATGTGGCGGAACACAAAAGCATCTTTGAATAGAATTCTCGGGAGACAGAGGGGGTAGAGAAAAGATGCAACACGCAAATTAGCGTCTGAAGAATGTGAACATGAATGGCGGGAAATTATTTCATTCAGGCAAGGCAAGCCAGAAATCCTTTCCAGCACGGCACCAAAAACATTGTGTTTTTTTTTCTTTTTAAAGGAATTGTGAAGAGACGAATATATGTTTTAAGTTATTAGAAAAGACAAATAAAAATAAGATTATGAAGTGTACCACAACAAACAGTTACACATCAGTATTGTAAAGACCTCAACTGAATTATTTTGAATTACACAATCCTGAGATCATTTTCTTTCCGATTCTTTTAGCCGGGGCTCAACGATAGCAATTACCTTCTTGCCTAGGCCAAGTAAATTTTGCTCATGGGCAAATGAACACTTTCAACTCTAAAATCAGGAGTTATCAAAGACTAGTTTTAATTTTGTGTAAATTCCAACTGTGTAAAAATACTTTCAACAAGGTACTATCTCTACAGTAACACAATCAACAAGTATTTTGTTCACTTGGGCAAGTAAAAATTTTGTTTGGACAACTAAATGAATGAAGACAAAAAGTTTGCTTGCCTTATCAAGTAACCAGCCAAAAAGGTTAGTGTGGAGCCTTGTCGTTACGAATGTAGAATGATGTAATATCTTTACATAATGCTCATATCATAGTAACCAATTTTAGATATTTCAAAAGGCTTTTCAAAGTAGGATGTTACTATAAACTACTGAAGAACAGATGACAGACCTTTTCCCCTCTCAAATGGAAATGGATGGGACGTTTGCTAGGCTGAATCCAGATGCTGAAAATACATCACAAACTCCAACTCTCTACTGGCATAAGTTACTTCCTGTTTTCTGTTCTCTGGAGGATGGAAATGTTGTGGGAAGGAATTCCTCCCATTTAGGAGGAGGAGGAGGAGGGGATGAGATGTTTATATTTGGGTCAGGATGAAAGGTACAATGGCAATGGCAATGGGTCTCCATAAAAATGCTGTCATCTTCCAATCAATCACTTAGTGAGACTGGCGTGATGCCAATCTTTCATTTCCTGAAATGTTGCATATG
Organism: Eucidaris tribuloides; assembly: GCA_001188425.1. Taxonomy (NCBI): domain Eukaryota; kingdom Metazoa; phylum Echinodermata; class Echinoidea; order Cidaroida; family Cidaridae; genus Eucidaris; species Eucidaris tribuloides. Next base: position 4,569 of record JZLH01S0008704.1, read on the forward strand.
TTGTTGTTTTTGTTGTTATTATCATTTACTAAAAATATTCATTTCATGAATACAAAAATCAATTCATTCCCCCTTTCATTTCAAGTATTTTATGTTTCTGTTTGTGATTCCATTTCTAAAAATAACTATCAAAAAAATTTACTCCTTTATTCATTAAATGAATTTGATGTTTCTGTATTTTGGGGATTCCCAAAATCCACAATAACTCAAGAAATTTAGAAGCTACAATGTTCATAAAACACATTTTACTAATTTAATTCTCTTTTCTGACATTGATATGATATGACAATAAAATTCACAAAATGTTTCCTCCCCTTTGCAAGATACCATGTAGGCCCGTATTCTCACTAGCACAGTAGCACTGACATATACAGTCAAAACAAACTTATTGCACAATTACTAAAGATGGAAGTAAATATCAATAGTTAAATGTTGTCACTTGGTTGGTTACAAGATGGCCTGCTTAGATATTATATCACAATTTCTTCTTTCCCCAAGTTTGTAATGAAGGGTCATATATCTCAGATTTTTTTTTAATTGGAAACATTATCAAATGATGTCTATAATCAGAGCATTATGATGACTTTGGAGTTACATGTATGTTCCAAAAGAGACCAGTAACCTAACTGTTGCTTTCACACTTTGAAATCTCGACATCGACCCATCACTCACAAAGTTACACTGACTGTCACTAATATGGCAATGTACCGAATACACGATAACGTAACACGATACACTTAATGAGATTGCCAGACTATCGTTATCGAGTCGTGTGCAACGATGCGACTCGCACATCGCGATCGTATGTTTGCGCAATGAAATTGCATTTGCGCCATCGCAAAAGACGCATGATGAGCTAACAAGAGTAGGCGTAACTAGATTAATGGATCGATGCGTTTTGTGCTGCATGGAATAGATCCCGCCCAGCTCGGTCCCATTACAAGCAGCCAGACAGAAAATTGAAGAAATTTAAGTCAAATTGATGCAATGTGGTTTGCGAAAATCCACTAGCGCTCGATATAAACTCAGCGAAAGTTGTTTAACAAAATATGATATGGGGATGGGGATGGCAATGGTGACCACGTACATATTTCTAAGGGTGTTTGCCTGGTGTCATAATATTTTGAGAGAAATTGATCACATCACAGGTTGACTAGTGTTGAGTAAATAACACTACCGGTTCCATTTACAACACGGAAGAAAAATAAACAAGACTGCACTCAGTGAATTAGTTCGTTAATGTCTGATTTTGAATGCAAACAATAGCATTTATCATGCTGCACTCTTGGGAAAAACAAATATTTTCGAAGAACTTTTTGCAATACATATTCACTGAATCTGTCTATCTTCAGGGTATTCATGAAATTGCCAATAATCTTTCCATGATTTTTTTTTTATTTTCACTACTTGGGTAGGCCCCATTGCATTGTTTTCAGGATGGATAAAATTGATCAATTCTGGGGTAAATTTCATTTTTATGTTATTGTTTAATCCCTGGTATAAGTTAGAGTAGAATACAACAAATACAAGATGTTGAAATATATCACATGAAATTATGAATAACTTAATGCTATTCTACCTGTCAGAAAAATCTTTGACAGAAGTTCTAGTTAAAATGCGTAACTGTAAAAAAAACTCCAGAAAAGTTACAAATCCCTGCACAGATCAGGCTTGGGAGGAATACATGGAATTAAGCACAGATGAAGGGCTAGTTCCACTGGCACAGAATTATCTGATGATAATTTGATAAAATACCACAACTATCTGTTGTCCCATTGACAATGAAAACCACACATTCTTTCAACCCAAGATTTACAAATTTCCTGGACATTATCATCAACTCCTAGCGAGCTCATGTTGTTTTTTTTCCTGTGCTGAAGCATGAGTAGCAGATGGGCATTCCAATAATGAACTATCCTTCTGAGAAATAAAAAATGAAAGCCAAGGATGAAGGACAGATAATCCTTCTTCCGGGCTCTTCAACTCCCCCCCCCCCCTTTTCAAGTTGTTGGACCAGTAAGTGGACAGTCTTATGATTATTTCTCCATCTTCCTCAGAAGTTTTTCATATCAAGCGGTTTGTAAGCACAACTGTGCAATCATTGTTGCACTGGGGATTGGGCGACACACACCAGAATTCGAAATTAAAAGAAGTAGGTTGGGCATGGGATAGAGATGTCAGATAACGGGGAGATTTGGTTATCTACCAGTCTTTGGGGTCACCCTTGGAAGCTTGTTGAACCAGAAAGAGTGGGTCACAGAACTGAACTTCAGCAGATGCTTCATAAATCTGCAACAGTTACTTTATCTGTATGAATGACAGGGCTGTCTGATAGAGGCCAGCAGGGGTAAGGGAGCATCCAGGTATTACCAGCCCTCCAATCATACAAGGAGGAAGCTGGCATGGACGGCGTAAACTTTATTACAAACTGTCACAAAACATCAATGTAACACATGCTCATCTAAAGAGTTTGAAAGCATGAGTCTGCAGAACTAGAATAGGAGTTAGAATAGCAGAAGTAGAAGTAGTAGTGGTGGTGGTAGTAGAAGTAGAAGTAGTAGTAGTAGTAGTAGTAGTAGTAGTAGTAGTACTAGTAGTAGTAGTAGTGGTAGTAAAGGTAGTGGTAGTAGTAGCAGTAGTTGCAATTAGTAGCAGTTTCAGCTATAGTGGACCATTAGTAGTAGTTGTAGTAAAATAAGTAGTAGTAGTAGACAGTAGTAAAATAAGTAGTAGTAGTAGTAGTACATTAGTAGTAGTAGGACGAGGAAGAGAAATAGGGGGAGGAGGAAGAGGAAGAAAGGGGCAGAAGCAGCAACAGAAGCAACTGGTTTAGCTGTAGTAACAATGGTAGTTGTAGTAGTAGTAGCAGCAGCAGTAGTAGTAGTAGTAGTGGTAGTAGTAGTAGTAGCAGTAGTAGTAGCAGCAGTAGTAGCAGTAGTTGTTGCTGTTGATGTTGTTGAAGAGGTACATGTAGGTAGAGGAAGAGGAGGAAGAGGAGGGAGGAGGAGGAGGAGGAGGAAGAGGAGGAAGAGGAGGAGGAGGAGGAGGAGGAGTAGGAGAAATGCAAGTAGTAGAAGTGTTCAATCCAGTATTTTTTTTTTTTACGCGCGTGTGTTTGATAGGAATGGCATCAATGTGAGGAAAACTTCTCCACCATCAGTTATCTCACAGTTGTAATTTATACATCCTGGATACCAGTGCATGCCTTAATGTTTACACAAACCGTCACGCTCCCCAACGCCATGTTTGGATGAAATACGCGCTATCAAGAAATTCACGATAAGCGCCATATCAGGGACTTGTTTCCTTCGAAGAAGTGTACGCACCAACTTCGACCAGAATGCAGCAGATATGCAAAACATTCAACAAAATTAAATTGCGATCAATCGAGGTAGTGTCGGGGTGTTGGGTATGGATAACACAGCAGTTGAGATGATTATGCTTTAATAGCGCAGGGCAATGACTCAAAATTTTCATGTGTCCGATCTAGCACATTACGATCGTTTACCAGGTAAAACAATCTTCTAGCAGGAAACAGCATTCCCAAGAAAGTAAGTCAATGTTATTAATTGCTCATTCATATCAATCAACAGTGTAAAGGATGTTAACCCCCAGCTACCCTTTGATTTAATCATGTGATTTACAAATCATGGTATTTATAACAACTAGTGACATGTTTCATCACGTGTGAGAGTCAATGTCATAAGATTGACTTTTCTTCAAAGTCTTCATATTTCTTTCTTAGATGTCTCTGAACTAGACTGGAATGTGTACACTATGTACTGTACTCTCATGATTAAATGATTTGAGAATATGTCAGACTTGCCTCAGATATCAAGAGTTGCAGTCTTTGTGACTTTGAATTTTTGTCTTTATGTGCAATATATGCCTGGCCAAGTAAGATACATTGTAAATAGTAGTCAATCAGAATGATGTATATACCCCCCCCTATATTATCTAATGCAAATCATCATCATCATTAACTGTGTAATACTATTGTTTTGTGTTGTATCGTTCTGTTCTCTTTTTATATCAAATGAAAATTCTGAAAAACTGACTTAGTGTCATATTTTGAATACAGTTTTGTCTTTGTTGTTGCTGTAATTATCACCAACACAGTCACCACACCATCATCACTAAGTTATCTCCATCATCGTCATCACAATGCCACCCCATCCATGGTCATCCTCAGTAAAACCATGGCCATTACAGCCACTGACACCATCATCTCCGCTACCACTACCACCACCACAATTACCACTACAGTTGACACAACCATCAGCTCACCATCAAAGTCACTGCCATGGCATCTCTGTGGCACTCACCCCAACCTCAGGCTCCACTGTCACCATCACACCATAACACAATCACCATAAACCATCACCATCATCTTCAATCATCACCATTATCATCCCCAGCTCACACCACCACCACCACCACCATCACCATCACCACCACCATCACCATCACCATCACCACAACATCACCATCACCACCATCACCACCCATCACATCACCACCACCACCACCATCATCACCATCGCCATCAGGCATCATCATCACCACCACCACCACCATTAGGGACAGTGATTTTCCGCGATAACGGTAAAACGGACGGAATTTCCGGAAATCACAACTTGAAACGGAGAATGAGTTTTCAAACGAAAAATCACGGAAAACCTCGTTTTTCCTCCAAAGTTTTTACTTTTTGAAAGGAAAAACACGAAACTCAGAACAAAAATCAGAAAAAGTTGACACAAAAACACAAAAACAGTGAGAAATATTTGTTTCAAGTTTTATGTAAACGGAATTGTCATTTTTCTTCATCTATACAAAGTCTATGGTAAAACGGAATTTCCATTTTTCAGACATCTAAGAGCAAGTTGAAACTGGATTCTAGATGTTTTGGAAACGGAAAAGGCCTTTTCTTGAAACGGAAAATCACTGTCCCTACACATCATCATCACCACCCTCACAATCACAGCACACCATCACTACTACCACCACATCACACAATCATTATCACTCATCACATCACAATTACTGCAGCCATCACCAGCACTTACCATCATCATCACAGTCACCCTGACACCACCACCATCAATACCACCATCAAGATCACCATTTCACCCTCTCGCACAACCACCACAATCCCACCACAACTCCCACCACACGCCTCATCATTATCTTCACCATAACTAAATGTTACATACTTGGTGGCGTCCCTGAAGCTTCGATAAATTCTGTTGAAGGCCCTTGCCTCTCCACCCGTGTACGGCGTCACTTTGAATTGATACGTGTGGTTTGGATATAAATGTTGTTAGTTCTACCTCGTTACATTGCCCTGGTCCGTGGATTCACATCTTGCGGCAGACTGTGGCCATCACTGGTAACTGAAATACGGAAACAAACATAGAGGTACAATTACAGAAAAATATGTCCAATCATGCGCATAATAAACACAAACAAAAAGTAACAACTCCTTTTCACAAACACCATAACTTTTAACGAAAAGAGTTGAGTAAAATGATTTGATGGGAGCATTTCATTATACATCATTTGTTACACGCCTATATTTATAAAGAGGAATGCAAACTCAGATAAAGTACTTTACAACTGAGCATAACAAAATTATTACTCTTTCATATTTACTGCCGAATCAATTTTCTTAAAATTTGAACATTTCATGGTTCACTATTAGAACCAGAAAACACAGTAAAGCATCCAACAAAACAATCTTCTTTACCAGAATGAAAAATTAATGGAAGAAAAACACATAAAGTCACATTGATCACACTCACATTTTTGTCATTAGACTAGAAATTTCTATTATTTCAACAGATCTGTAAACATGTTTATCAGACCACCATCCCCTTTGCCAGTATAACACTCCACCAACAAGTACATGTACCTTGAGAAATTTAGGTGGAAACATAAAATTACAGAATATGCAGGTAAACAAGTTATTTCTCTGAAAGGGTCCCGTATATCGATACCTGGTCATAAGGTTTCGTGACTTCTGAACACTTTTACTTTTGATTTGTCTCTAATGCATTCTGGGAGTCGGTCTATCCAGTGTGATAGCGCCGCATATGGGATCGGGTTTCCCACAACGAGAAAAGACATGATTGAAATTTGAGGGACCGGTAAGAAACGTCCCCGCTGAGCCCCCTGACTGGGTAATGATAGAACTTTCAACCCATACCATTTCCACTCAACAGGTGCAAAACGAAACTAGATCTATTTATAAAAAGAAAAAAAAAATAATATACCAAACGCAATCAATCATATCTTCCTTGTAACAAAAGTGTTGACGACTATGTGGCTTTTCCATTTCAGGAAAGTTCACTACCGTTCCAAGTTATTGTTGGAATAGGACATAAAAGTTCTGATGAAAAATGTTCAGTTATATTGAATATGCCTGATATAACAGAGGTAAAGGTAATATCTGGTAATATTTTACCGACCTGTACCATTTTATTTATGATTTTTTTTTACACATGGCACTTGAAGAATCAACATGATGCTGATATTTATGACTGATGAGTCAGATATGGCAAGCAATTGGAACAATCAATATCTCTGTGCCCAACGTTGAAACCACAATACCTCTCCCCTCTTCCAAATGAATCATGGCCAACCCTTTTTCTCATAAAACACGCATTTCGGGCATTATGGAATATATTAAGGAGAGTATTGCAAAGTTTCATTTTTAGTCACTATCAGATGATAAAGCCAAGGCGTAGTTTTGGTACAGGTAAAACATGATTCAATTCTTTGCAATTATGATTTCTAGCATGCACAGCTATTATATATAATAATCATCTGTCGATGTACTGAAAATCGCTCGCTATGAAATTCTCCTATTCTTGAGAAATTACTCAAAATATAAAATGGTGGGGGGGGGGAACTCGACATTTCTCACAAGTAATGTAAGTACTAAGAGCTGTAGTATTTCGGTTATTTCCAAAAAACGGTTAACCTACCTCAAAAAAACGGTCGGTTTTCGTTAACCTTTTTATAGTCTTCAGACATTTCTTCCTTATAAGGCGTATGTCATTTCACTTAATTCAGGTATCGCTTTTAGTTGATTTTTTTATTATGTTTATTTTGGCAGCATATCCATGTGTTCTTTCATATTTTGGCATATATAAAACATTGAAATACTGAGAATCTTACATCCTTTCTGATAATTATGCAATATTCAATGTTTTTGGATGGACTTAAATCGAATATTTCTGCTTCAAAATGAACCAAAACGGTTATCCTAAACCTAAAATGAAAAATCGGTTTTGATTGGAGACGGTCGGTTTACCAGACAGTTAACCCTTTTGACTACAGCACTAGTAAGTACTGCTAAATGTTCTCCTATAATTTAAACATCATGATTTGTCACTATAAACAATTTAAGTAGGTTGATGTTGTTTTCTGATGTCTGTGGTGACAATAGAATACTTTGTGAATGATTGACAACAAAAAATTGTCCTGTTCGACCAAAACTATACCTGTGCTTCAACTAACAAAGTAAAAATCCTGAAATGATCACAAATCGTAAACATAGCTTTAGAATATGATTATTTTTTTCATTGAATTTAGTACCCGGTAGGCTATATAACCCTCACCCTACTACCAGTACTACAAATTCTTACAAGGAGATGATGCAATGATGCAAAATAATGAATTTAATTAATTCCACTGCAATCCAACTGTCTGTGCAGTAAATAATGAGAAACTAATCAAAATGTCAAATTATCATCATAGTGATAAATTTCAAGGCACAATATTGTTTCATGTGAAGTTCCCTTACAATGATTGTTTCAATTCAAGGTTAATCAATAACTGCCCAGCTTCAAGTGCATTATTACTGAAGAGGCAGAGAGACTTCATGAATCACTAATACGAGTAATATTTCAACAATTTTTATTGCTTCCAAGTACACCATTTATTGGTTATTAACTACCACCAATTGTTCTTCATTAAACAATGCCGTGATCATAAAAATACTATCAAGGTAGGCGTTGGTAAGCTGATATTAAACATACATGCCGTTGGTACGCTGATATTACACATGTACGTGTGTATGAAATATTTTTTCCCAATTTTATGGTGCCTTCATGAACTTGATACCCATGTGTACTTTTCATTTTAACCTTCAAATCACAAATACATTTATCCTGTATATATTGTTGTTTAAATCTTAACATGCCAGAGGATTTAAGTTCTATGGGTTATTCTGTATTACTCATGCAGATCTGCGACGTTGGCATGTTAAGAGTATAGTAAAATCTTGAGTTCTATGAATTTTCAATTTTGTGGTAACAGTTTGGAAAACCAAAAAAGACAAATAATATGAATTTATCAAATTACAAAGTTCAGTTAGACACCATTTGACATTTCTGAGTTCAGTAATTAATTAATATAACACTTAATTCTTTTTAAAGTTTAGATTCTTTGATGTTTGTTTTTCACGAAATAATTAATGATGATTCATGAAATCTGTTTTCCCCAAAAATTCCAAGATAATTATTAATTTATCAATACATTTTAACAATTTATCTGTAAGACTGATACGCCACAGGCATTTGTTATCATTTTGTTATTTTGTTTTCAATTGTTACTATTGTGTTTGTTAAAACCTGTTTTTTGTTTCCGAGTTTGTAACCCTGCCTACTGCCAGATGAACAGGAATTTTCCTTCTCTGGCAGAGGACCTGGGTATATCTGCTTGTTACATCTTAATTTGATTTGATTTTTAAATAAAGATGATTTATATACATATATGTACGAACCATGATCCAGGCAGTAGGCCTAAATGATTTATTTTTGCACCCTTTCCCACGTGCATTAAAAAAAATAAATAAATAAATAAAATAAAACAAACGAAAGTGTTCTTACCTCCTTTAGACAATAAGTGATGAGATAGTGGTCTGGGTTACCTACAAGCGGTCTCTTCCATGATAAAATGATAACTCTGGCTTTGAGAGATGCTGCTGTTAAGTTTTGAGGCGCTTCCGGCGGAGCTGCAGATCAAGAGGAAGAAAAATGACATTTCTCACAATCAATTATCATCATCATTATCAATTTATCAATCATCATCATTATCACGCACCATCATTATCATCATCAACCATCATGACACTTCATATTATGATCAGGAAATACGCGCTTAGTCTGCTACTATTGAACAATACACAATCCAAAGTTTGGTTCATAACATATTTTGTCATCGGAAAAAAAAATCAATATAAGAATTTCATGATAAATACAAAATTATGAATTTATGCAAAATAATAATGTACAGGCTACAAAAGGAACTTAATTGTTTTTTTTTTTTGGTTCATATCAGTTTACATTTAGGAATAAACTTATCATTTAATTCAATGGAACAGTTATATGTAAGAGGCTTGCATAATATTTTCAAGCACCACTATCATTTCTTTTTCTCACGATGATGTCAAATTTTTTTCAGAATACAGATCACTATATTTCATTTTCATATACTGATTACTGAAACAGTTTATGTCTCATTCTACACTTTCTCTAGTCACATGATATCTGTAATGCCAATTTGCAGCTGAGGTGACTTTTGACTTCAAATGAAGTTTTCTCGAACTTGGTAAAATAATCGGCAGTTTTAAAAGTTAGTTTGTGGACACTCCAAATTGTAGGTAATGATTTTTGTGGCCGTAAATCTCGGTTGTCTTCATCTTCAAGTTTTAGTTGAATTTTCCACCAGTGTTTAGAATACACTGATAATCAGGCTCCACACTAACTTTTTTTCCTACATGCCCAAAATAATAAAAAAAATTAAATATCCCCCTAATTAACCAATAAGCGCCTTTTTAAAAGCATAAGGTCGTGATTTTGATGATTTAAAATTTTAAAGAGTCATAAATGAAGTACAAGTACAAAGTTATAGACATATTTTGTTCATTTCTGGTAAGCATTTTTTTTTTTGGGGGGGGGGGAGACAACGACATGTTTTGCTAATTTCATGATCAAATTTTTATTTGCCAATTGGGCAAGTAAATTTAACTTTTGAGTTTTTACTTGCCCGATATGAAATTTACTACTCCCCGGCGAATGCGCGCAAGTGCTAGTGTTGAGCCGTGATAATGGAAAGTCACATGATCTGTAAGCGCCAATCTCTTTGTTGAATGTTGAGTCAGTCAAAATGCCAATGGCATGTGACACGAGGTTGGATAAAAAAAAACAACATCACCCTATCAAATTCGGATGAGAATGATAGCGCTATA